>VWPU01002319.1:0-202321 GCA_013398955.1 Callaeas wilsoni
GCCCGGCCCGGCCCGGCCTCCCGTGGGCCCGGGGCCCGGCCGGTGCTGCCGCCTTGGCGAGCGGCAGCGGCGTGGGGCGAACAGCGGCACTCACTGTGCTGCCAGCATGATGGTTCCGAGGTCAAGGTGAAGCAGGATGGCGGCCGCAAAAAGAAAGCGAAACTCGAGAAAACGGCTCTTTAATGGTTGTTTCTCTGTGTATAAAATAGCAAAACAAAGCACTGTTCCAGCTTCCAGAAAATCATCCTGTGGTATCACCTCTGTATGGGAAGTGCACCTCCTGTAGCATAGGCCCTTTATCCTTCTATCCTCAGGAGCTGGCCTGAGGTTTCCATCTGGCTCTGAAACCCCCCTAACACTCTCTGGGTTTTAACAGAGGGATTACTGGATCCGTGAGGGGCAGTGCTTGATGTCAGCATGGCAAGGCGCGTGAAGCCTGTGTTCTGGCAGGAGGTGCTTCTCCCGGGATGCTGAGTAACGCTGTTTATCGTTTCCCTGGACAGAGCTGGGCTGGCCGGAGTCCGTACCCTATCTCGATAGGCCTCCGTCCCCGCTGGAGTTTTATCGAGAGTGGGTGAGTCCAAATAAACCCTGCATAATCCGCAACGCCATCAGCCACTGGCCGGCTCTGAACAAATGGACCTCAGCGTACCTCAGGTATGAGCGAGCTGTGGAGCAGGACTGGTGTTCAGTTTCGGGTGACCTCACTAAAAACCCCTTGGTTAATCTTTGCTTTTATTTGTCAGATTAGCTCAGATTCCTTCCTGGTTCTGTATGAAGGTGTTCAGTCTTCCCAAGGTCAGGTGTGTCTTCCTTGCACACATACTGCCCTACCAGTTCCGATGCAGCCGGGAGGGTGGGTATTTTGGCTGTGTGCAGCCAATAGACTCAGGCTATTGAAACCCACCCAGCTGGGGTGGGGCTGTAACGCTGTAAGAACAGACTGACTTGTTTGTGACTGAGAACACCTTGTTTTCTTCAGAAAACTAAATGATGAGCATTTTAACAAAGACTGAAATTTAACAGAGAAGTCCTTCTTTAAGAGAGGGTTTATGGTTAGACCTAAAGTCTGTGGGTCAGATCTAATTCTTTGGGATTTAAAACTAAATATCTTATTGAACTAAGGACTGTTAGCCTCATGGGGTGCGAATCTATCAGTTTCTGTCCACCCCTTCTCCCTGCTCAATTGCTTTTGGAGTCGTGAACCCTTGGATTTGGCTGAGTTGAATGGCCACAGTAGTATCAAGCTCTGCCATGACTGGTAAAAAGAAGTGGCTGAAGAGGCCCCTCTGCACGGAGGAAAAGGGAGCTCCTTTGTGAACTCTCCTGTTAGGAGAGAATTCAGACAGGAAAAAGAGAGTAGAGTTGCCTTGACTGCAGGGAGCAATTGGAGCAGAATGCCAGAGTCCTTACCAGACAGCAGAAAATCTAATCTAGAGACACCCATCCATGGAAAGACAGGCATCTTATTTTTGCTGCCCTTGAAACATCTTTTTGAAATAACCAGTATGTAATATGCGAGCTAATTGTGGGCCTGGATATAAACCTTTGATTTGTTTTGCAGGGAGGTGGTAGGTCCCAAGGTGGTGAGTGTGGCAGTGACACCAAATGGTTATGCAGATGCAGTGTTTCAGGACCGTTTTGTCATGCCAGAGGAGCGCCACATGCCTTTCATGGACTTTTTGGACATTGTGGAGAAGAAAGTGACTTCTCCCAACGTATTCTATGTGCAGAAGCAGTGTTCAAACCTCACTGAGGAGTTCCCTGAACTTGTCTGTGATGTGCAGCCTGACATACCATGGATGAGTGAGGCACTGGGTAAACCCTCAATTTCTCATATATTCAGTAAATATTTTGTGTGGAGCTATAAAACAATCACACTAGGTACTACATGGTGAATGCTTGTTGTCTTTCTGAATGCCACAGCTCAGTTTGGTTTCATCCTCCTAGAAAGCACAAGTGGTAAAATACCTAGTAGAGTAATCGAAGTTCTGTGATTGGATTCCTCTGGAATCAGTATCTCTGTTGTGTATTGGGACCCTCACAACTGAAAAAATGTAATGTAACACTTCTTTACATGAAGTGGCTTTTCTCTCATCTAGAGTCATGTTTTGGCTCAGCGTTTGCAGTGTAGAAGGAGGCTGCTGTTGTTCACAGAGTGCCATTTGCAATGAAACCTGTCAGTTATGAAAGAAGTTATAGGACAGAGTTTAGCAGAAATTGGCAGAAAATTACTTGAAATACTTTAAAAAATGACACAAGTTTTTTTGTTGTTGTCATCGAATCTCTTTTCCCTAACCATACAGGGAAGAAGCCTGATGCTGTGAATTTCTGGCTTGGGGAGTCAGCTGCTGTGACATCTTGTACGTATCCTATAGCATTGTAAATCATCTGGCGATTTCAGCAGATTTAAGCTGGCTTGTTTTGAGTTAGTGGCTCAGGAGAATGGTGTGGTTTTTCTGACAAGGCAGTTCTATTTTAACATGCTTTCTTTGCATTCTTTATCCTGCCCTCCTGCTGCTGCGTCTCTGGGTGCATCTACCTGGCATTGTGTCAGGCAAGGCGCTGACAATCTGCTTCATTGAATACATTTGCTACAGCGTGATATTGTGACTTTCCTCTCCCACTGGCCGCAAGAGGAAGAAGCCTGATAATAATAGGGAAAGCTGACACTTTCAGTTTAATATAGTTTCTGCTGCAGAGAAGGAAATAGCACTGATTTTCTGTCTTTCTCCACATTTCTCTTTTTTTCTCAATCCTAGTACATAAAGATCATTATGAGAACTTGTACTGTGTTGTATCTGGAGAGAAATATTTTCTACTGCATCCACCGAGTGACCGTCCCTTCATCCCATATGGTACATCCTTTTGCTGTGCAATATGTCTGGAGGTTGGAAGGAGGACAGACTAAAACACTGAAAGATGTGGAAATAAGGAAACAGCGATGACATCGTGATGTTTATGCAGTGTTATGATTTCCAGAACAGAAATCTCTTGTATTTCATGCTGCAGATAGTTTGTAATACAAATGTTATTGTGAGGTCAGGTTTTCCAGTCCAGTAACGTAACGAGCTCATTGATTCACATCTTGAGTTGTGTGTCCACTTCTGGGCCGCTCAATTCAGGCAGGACTTTCAGATACTGAAGTGAGTCTAGAGAAGGGCATTAAAGCTGGTGAAGGTTCCAGAGGGTAATTCCTATGAGGAGCAGCTGAGGGAGCTGGGGGTTTTTAGCCTGGAGAAAAGGAGACTCAGGGGGGAACTTACCACTCTCAAGAACTCCCTGAAAGGAGATTTTACCCAGGTGGGGATCAGCCTCTTTTCCCAGGCAATCAGTGACAGGATGAGAGGTAATGGTCTCAAGTTGCACCCAGGGGAGATTTAGATTGGACGTTGGGAGGAATTTCTTCACATAAAGGGTGATTAGATATTGAAATGGACTGCCCAGGGGAGTGGTGGAGGCATGTGCCTGGAGGTGATTAAGGAAAGACTGGATGTGGCACTTAGTGCCATGGTTTAGTTGACAAGGCGATGTTCAGTCATAACTTGGACTTGATGATCTCAGGTGATCTCAGATCTCATCTCTTCATGTCTTTTCCAACCTAATTGATTCTGTGATACTCATGGCAGATTCTTCAGCTTTAGAATATTAAAATTATATAAGTATTTTGTTGATGTTGTAGCATGTAATCTTTGAAGTTTTACAGGTTTGGATTCTGCCTGCTTGCTTTTCTCTAGGAAAAAAAACCAGGAAGCTCAAAAATTAGTTGTATTTTAATGAAATATTCAAGCTACTGACTGAATCTTTGAAAACTGAGAAATGATGAAAGAGATTCTTGTGGCAGCATTGCTTCACACTGCCCATTTTGTGTTTCTTTATGTTACTTTTCTATGTACACAGCAGTAGTTTTAGTTGCAGTGTCATCTAGAATATGAATGGTTTAACTTCATCTCATAAAAATTTTTCCATTCCTTGACTTTCAAACCATCAGATGAAGTGAATGCAGAGTGCTCTATGACACAAATATAGTTTTCCTAGACATGTGCTGCTCCAATATTTTATTTATACCATTTAAATTTTGTTTACAACCTTGAAGTCATAGAATCACAGAATAGTTTGGGTTGGAAGGGACCTTGAAGATCATTGAGTCAATGCCCCTGCCATTCAATAGACCAAATTGCTCAAAGCTTCATCCAGCCTGACCTTGAACACTTCCAGGGACAGGGCATCCAAAACTTCTCTGGGCAACCTGTTCCAGTGCCTCATGACTCTCATTGTTAAAAAATTCTTCCTTTATATGTAATCTAAATCTACCCTGTCTCAGTTTGATACCATTAACCCTTGTGCTGGCCTTGGTAAAAAGTCCTTCTCTGTCTTTTTTATAAGCCCCTTTTAGGTACTGGAAGGCCACAATGAGGTTTCCCCAGCACCTTTTCCTCTCCAGGCTGAACAACCCCGTCTCCTCAGCCCTTCTTGGACAGGTGGTGTATGTATGTGAATGCATGAAATACACGTGTGTTATAGGAGTCCTACTTTGTAAAACAAGTTACTGTTAAAGCATAGAATAGAGATAACACTTACATTTCATAGTGTGCAGTAAAAAGAGAATTCTGTCTTTTTGAGCATTAGGTTAATTAATGGAGAGAAACTATCTCAGGCGAGGGCTTAGAAAACCACATGTGCTGAAGCAATGAAAGAAAAGCAACCGGCAGTATCTGAAGCAGTTGATGAGCCCTGTCAGTTAAAATGAGAAGTGAAAGGCTGGCCACAAGCCACTAATAACTCATGTGGGTGCTTCTTTGGTAGACTGACCTAAGATGAAACACCTGGCTATAGAGTGATGTGTAAGTCAGAGGTGCATTTGTGACTTCTGAAAAGGAAAGAAGACAGTTACTGGAACAAAATAGGACTGAGATACAAATGGGCTTGGAGGAGAACAAGTATTATTCAGACTGACTGAAAAAAAGTGTATTAAAAAAATGGATAAAATTTGAAATGGAAAAAGGGAAGGAGAGTGAGTACAGTAAGTTGAAAATGGTTTTGTCTTAATTTTTCTTGGTGAAAGTGTGACATGCACTGCCATTAGGTTCTCTGAACTGTGTAATTTAATTCTTTCTCTGGTTCCAGAGCTCTATCAGCCAGCAACTTACCATGTATCAGAAGATGGTTCATTCAAAATTGTGGATGAGAAGGCTGCAGAGAAGGTAAAAAGTTTATAAAGAATGCAGTTAATGCAGTAGGGAGAGTTTCAGGCATTTCTGAGCCCTCAAACTAAGCATATTGATTGATATTTAGAAATCCTTCATTACTGGAAAGAGAATGCCCAGATACTTCACTTGTATTTTACTGTTTGCAAAGGATACCCAGCTTCCAGAAAATTTTTTTACTGCACACCTGAAATCATTAATATCATGAAATGTTGCCTCACACCAGACTTAAACAGATCCACTAAAGAACTTTTGAATGCATCAACAATAAAGGAATTGATTGCATTATGCCTGAAATAGATCCCTCTACATTCACTTTATTTTGGCCTTCTACTCAGGTCCACAGTAGTGCCACCCAGTGCAATAAAACATGCCTGTCTGAATGAATAAGTTGCATTTTCTTACTCGTAGCAATATTTATTTGATTAAAATGTTTAGATCTGGAGGCACTTTACAAACCTCAGTAAAATCTAATCCCTCACCTTTTGCCTCTGCAAAGTGTGAGTAATGCTACAACAGAGCTTGAACTGGGGCTTGTTCTCTGCTTCCTGAGTGGTGATCATGGACTCTTATTCCTGTAATGCAGTAAGGTTGGAATGCTGAGGTTTATAATTCTGTAGGGCAGAGAAAGAATTAATGCAGGCAAGAGGGACTTCCCAGCAAGGAGGGGTGTTTGAGCTGCCGGGAGTGAAAATTACACCAGAGAGCTTAAGAAGAAGAAGAAAGGAATTTCTAAAAAGAGTGGTGCAGATAAAGTATTTAAGTACTGAATGTAGGAGGAACAAGTGACTTAAGAGGCTGGAGGTGTTTTCAAAGTATGCCACGAGACTGCAATTTCATGGATGACATTTATTGCCTTTTCCCTAACTAGAAATGCGTCACTGAAGGAGGCACATCTTTGCATCCTTGACCTATTCCCAATTGAATGTGGAAAGCTGTGTAGCTGTACATGTTTTGCTAGACAAAGTACATGTTTTGTAATCTAGTGAGTTTGATTGTCAGTTTTGTTTTCTGGAAGTTTGCTGGAATTTTTTGCCAGGGTCAGTACCATGTACACACTCTTTTGCCTTTAGGTGCCCTGGATCCCTCTGGACCCCTTGAACCCAGATCTAGAATTGTATTCAGAGTATGCTCAGGCAAAACCTTTGCAGTGTACAGTGAAAGCTGGTGAGATGTTATATCTGCCTTCTCTGTGGTTCCATCATGTTCAGCAATCACATGGCTGTATTGCAGGTAAAATAGACAGTATTTCCAGATACATTTTTGAACTGTGGTGGGTGTGCAGGTAGATATTCCACAGCAAAGCATCGGTGGGAGCAAAACTTCCTTTAAGGTTATCTGCCTCTCTGCAGGAGGGAATAACAATCTTGACAGATCCCAAGGGGCTGCCTCCTTGCAGCCTGTTTTGCTTATAATTCATAGCTTTGTTGGCACAACATGGGAGATACTCTGTTTTCACATGAGCTGAAATCTGCTCTGACCCAGTCTCTTGCCTTGCTAATAAGGCTATGTTTGCGTTTCTGTTCCCCTGCACTTACCAAAAGTCTTGTCATTGCTTTCTTTGTAGGGTTTATCATCATCTCTCTATCTCTTTTTTTTTCTTCTCTCCCCAAGTGAATTGTAGAATTTCAGTCATTGCTCATTTGGTAGATATGGAGGGGTGGAGATGGTGCAAAGTATTATTGTTACATCATGTGAGTTTTGCAAGGTTTGAGGAAGAGATTTTTGCTGGAATTTTTGCTTGTCCTTTGTCTGGAATAATCCTGATAATGCTGTTCAGGAAAAAAGTATTTTGAACAGCGTAACATTGGTATTTGTGTAACACTGCAAATATTGTAAGCCCTTTTTTCAGTTCTTGTGATTTTGTGATAAAAAGACAATCTAGCAGTAAAGCAGTATTTCTGATTAGTTTTTCCCAGTGCTGCTGCATCAGTCCTTAAAGATTTTTTTGAAAAAGTAAAGTTGTCTCCAGCTGCAAGCCCCTGGCCACTTTTTTTCTCTATTTAGCAGAAATGTCAAAGAGTTTGAATTTATTTGTCCTTTAGTCTGTTAACTGCAGTACAGTCTGGATACACTTGAAAAATCAATATTCTCTGGATGGGGTCCAGTGAATGTCTGAAGCTAGAGCTTATCCTCCTCCAAGAAGCATTGGTACAATATTACAGCGTATGGCTTTATTTTCCTAGGAGACGTACCCCAAAATTAGCAAGAGAAGCAGAACTAAAGCACTGTCTAATTGATGACTGCTGTGAAGTAGTGGTGAATTTGCTATCCTTTACACAGGAAAAGAGATTCCCATCCAGATATTAAACTTTGCAGTTTGGTATTTTTTGTCTAAATAGAAGCACACATTTTCTGTTCCTAAGTGTTTTGCCAGCTTCTGCTCCAATTAATCTCCAGTACAGAGTCTGAAGTTGGTTTGGGTTAAGACAGGGTTGCATTGGCAGTGCTATTGAAGAACTCCATTGTTTGCTTACGTTATTTTTGGTGGTAGTTGAAGATTTGCTCATTTCAAAGTTCAGTCAGTAACAAGGAAAAGCCTGTACTAACTGAACTGTGTAAAACAGTCTATGAACACATTCATAAATGATTACATTCTAGCCTTAAAATGTTTTTTCCCTTTTCTTGTCTCCTCAGTGAATTATTGGTATGACATGGAATATGACATTAAGTACAGCTATTATCAACTACTAGATCGTCTCACAAAAACTATGAAAATGCTATAGCAAAGGTGGGAGACTCGAGCTTGTGATGTCTGTTTCTGATGTGATACAATCATCAGCACCTGTGACTGGAGTACAAACATGATTCCCCCAAAAAGTACTGAACATTAAATTATTATCAACAATGCCTGCCCGGACACATCATGGCTATTTTTCTTGATTTCAGAGTCCAGACTAATTGGCTAGATTTTTTGGCTTGTAAGTAGAACTTTGATAATAGCATTTTTAGGCCTTTGCATGTTACCTCAGTGATGGTGAGCAGTCCAGGTTTTGAAAATCCGAAAACGGAAGACCTGACTGTTCAGATCTACAGATTGTATTCGTAACAACCCAAGTGGACAAGGAAGGATCTGCTCTGCCACCCACCTGTGCATCAGGCTGCATCTGTCCAACGTATGCATTCTGCTTAAGGCAAAAGTCTCTCCTGTTGTAATTCTCCAAGTTCAGTGACTGTGGTGTTTTGATGGTGAAAAACTACAACTTCTGCAATAAATATGTCAGTTTAAAAGCTTATTTCTGTAATAATTTCTTTTTTTTCCCCAAAGTAAACAGTGGCAGGAGGACATGTAAAAATCAGTGTTGGCTATTTTCCATGTTAAGCTTTATTTACAACAGCTTTATTTATCAGCATCTTTATTGCTGTTTTTTATTTCTTTCCACTGTTGAATTTAAACATAGCTGCATTCTCTTGCATCCTGAGGGATGATTTTAGAGTTGCTTTTCCAGATCTGCAGTCAATCTGCGTGTCATCTGTGGTCTCATGGCATGAGGCGTGGTTCTGCAGCTTGTAATCTCATTGATTGTTTCATTCCTTTGCCATTAATTGCAGCTTAGTGCATGGTCAGGCAAGTTGGAGCCTGGTTCAAACAGCCATAATTCCCATTTGTGTTTCCACAGAATGGGATGAGACTACTCACATGTCTGAGACTCGCAGGGTAGGACTAGAAAGCTATTAAATACAGAGACATTGCAAAAATGTAATATTGTTGTTTATGAAAACCAAAAGCTGGTGTTTATTGTCAAATCTTCAAACAGCTCCTTAGAAACATTAGCAATATGGGAGAAATTAATTATTCAGAAGAAAAATATAGTAATTGTTTGACTTTGTCTGTTTCTTTTGCTTTTTAAAAGAAACAGAGTTATAGCATAAAGTTTCATTTTAACTTGTAGTGCTTATCCAAAAATTGCAGACAGCTCGAGAGAGGTTAAGAGCAAGCTTTGTTTCGTGGCTAGATTAAGACGTCACGCTACTTAGGCTTTCCAGCCTGTTTGTGTTTACTGTGCCTTGGCAAAGGCTCCCAAGCCTGTTCTGCAGTCAAATCTGGAATTTCCTGCAGCTGGGGCGGGCAGGCGGAGCGCGGCAATTTGGATATCTCTTTTTGCTGCTTTGGGGTTTTTAATTTAGTCCCTCTCTCTAATCGAAAGTAAAAGCACTCGCCAAGAACAAGTGACAGCTTGTGCCCGTGCAAGTGGCCGGTGTCACCGTGCCACCCGCGCCGGAGAGTGTGGAGGGAGGCGCGCTCTGAACTACGTCTCCCAGCAGCCCGTGCTGGCCGAGTGAAGGAAGTGGTCACGGTGGTTCCTCCTGGACTTTGGGCAGAGGTTTTAATCGCGGGAAGGACAGGCTGCTGAGGTTCGTGTCTCACGAAGCTTGGGGCGGCCCGTGCGTGGCCCCAGAGAAGGCCGCGGCTCTCGGTGCAGCCGAGCTGGGATGGCGGCGCGGGTGGCCGTCCTGCCTTCCCGCAGGTGCCTGTTCGATGCCCCCGTGCAGATCCGTGTGGCCGGTCTGCAGCCGCAGCAGGCGGTCACCCTCCGAGCCAGCCTGGTGGACGAGAGCGGGGAGCTTTTCCAAGCCCACGCTCTCTACAGGGCTGGGAGCAGCGGGGAGCTGGACCTCAGCCGCTCCCCAGCGCTGGGGGGCAGCTACTTGGGAGTGGAGCCGATGGGGCTGCTCTGGGCTCTGCAGTCCAAAACGCCCTATAAGCGGCTGGCAAAGAGGAACGTCCTGACCCCTTTCTGTGTGGACTTGGAAGTGTATGAGGGCCATGGGGACATGACCCGCTTGCTGGGAAAATGCACCAATGAACGATGGTTTTTAGGAGAGGGGGTGAAGAGGATTTCGGTCAGAGAAGGTCGTCTCAAAGCAACTCTCTTCCTCCCTCCCGGTGAGTTTTAATTCCATTCTGGTTTTCCTGGTGTGACTGACACCACATATTATGCCCCGTTGCCCCTAAATGCACTCAGCAACCCAGAGCAAAGCCTGAGCTAACAGTTCCCTCAGCCTGTGTCTGGTCCAGATGCTTGGATGCTCACAGCAGAGCAAAGAGGAGCAGGTGTTACCTGGCAGGGCAAGGGCCGAGGCAGGGATGTGGTGGTGCAGGGAGGGCAGCAGTGGTAACACAAGGTGTCTCCTGGTTGCTCTAGTTGAGCGTCTTGACCTCTCCTGCAGTGAGAACTTTGTCAAGAAGTGTGTTTATTTCTTAGCTTTTCTCTTTAGCTGACAGAACAAAGAGGCCCCTGGTCTTTGGCAGAGCTGTGATGCGTGACAGCTCTGGCTGTGGAGTGAAGAATGACCAGGCATGGTGGGAGCACTGGACTCAGGCTGCAGCCAGCCTAGGCTGAAGAACCCTGCCCTCAGCAGCTGCTACACATCTTCCTGCAGGCTCTAGACCTGTCTCTCTGTGTCTCTCTTCAGCTAAGGAAAAGCCAAAGAAAGAAGTCTCTAGCTGATTGAGCAGCTGGACTGCATGGGATACTTAGGAAAATGGGAAACAAATGAGAAAATCAAGATCTTTAATTAGGCAGGTGCCATATTTCACAACTCTGTACACAGACAGTGCTGACAATGGATCCTGTGCAAAGCTGCTTTAAGCCCTGAAGTGTTTCTGTTCCTTGAATGGAACTTAAACCTCGCTGTCTTGCTCTGTAATTAACAAAAAGCCCCTTGCAGCTGCAGCAACATCACATCTTGTAAGGGAAATCTGGCTGTGAGAATGGGCGGAACAGCATCAGGAAAGGAAGGTGCTGCTGCTGCAGGAGAGCTGAGGAGCTCAGGGCTCGTCACCCAGATCTTACCGAAGCCTGAACTGGCACAGGTCAGTGCTGGCATTTCCGAGTATCTTTCATAACCCAAGTATCCCTTCCATGGCATACCTGCTAGCATAGTTCCTAAGGAAGAGCCACTCCTGCAGTAATACTGTTTCCTCATGGATCATCAATGGCCTGAGGACTTGTAGGCTAATGCCAGCTGAAATTAAGGATAAGAGGAGGATGTCCAACATGTGAACTTCCTATAATGAGTTCCTAAGAGAGAAAAGAAATTTGAAAATCCATGTCCTTACAGTCATTTTGTGTGTTCCTGAGAATGATACCCACCGTGGAAAGCTTCAGAGGATGATTCTCTTCTGATACTTACTGTCCTGATGTGTGCTGAGGAGGCACCACAAAAGGACACCTGCAGGAACTTTTCTTTTGGTTATATATACACACCTCCCTTTCATTGCAGGACCTGGCCCATTCCCTGGACTTATTGATTTGTATGGATCTGGAGGAGGTCTTATTGAATACAGAGCAAGTCTCCTGGCCAGCAGAGGCTTTGTCACTCTGGCTCTTGCTTACATGTCCTTTGAAGATATCCCTGCTACACCAGAGGTTCTTGAACTGAGCTATTTTGAGGAGGCTGTGAACTTTTTGCGGAAGCAGCAGCAGGTAAGAGACAAATTAC
Source organism: Callaeas wilsoni (assembly GCA_013398955.1). Lineage (NCBI taxonomy): Eukaryota > Metazoa > Chordata > Aves > Passeriformes > Callaeidae > Callaeas > Callaeas wilsoni. The sequence continues at coordinate 11,655 of VWPU01002319.1, forward strand.
GGTGCTCTTCCTGTTGGAAACTATTTTCCAGTTTGCTAATCGGTTCCTGGACTAGAAGTACAAAATTGCTTAAGCAGGAAATAGTAATTTTTTACTAGTTTTGCATCTTTTAAGATTTTAGAAGGGAAAAAATCCATTGGCTTTTTTACTGTTTATAAGATACGACAGGCTTTTGATTCTGAGTAAGTTTTGCAGGACAGTAATAAAACACACTAACAACAGAATCCCTTACAGTTGTAGCACTGGAGGTGTGACATATCTTAGGAAGCTGAGGCTGTATTCGAACAAGTGTGTGGGAGAAGAAAGACACTTTATGGCAATGTATCATCATACTTAACCCAAGAGTGGCCAAAAGAAATCAAGTAGCATTTAAAATTTAAATGGATGCTATTTAATGAGTATTTGTTTTGCAAAGTTACTTACTTTCTGTCACATGAACACCAGGATTGTAGGCAGCGTGAGAGCAGAATTAAGCCTTATTTGTTTGTCTTGTTCCTCACAGAGCTCGGAAACATCTAGAATTCAATGTGAAGGGCCTTCACTAGAATTAAGTTGGTTTAAACAGCTATTGGGCTCACTTAGCCTCAGGTATAATGAACATTATGTCTTCCAAGACAAAACAGAAAATAACATGTCAGCTGTAGGAGAGTATAGAGGGAACTGCAATAAAGACATTCAATGCAAGTAAACCCAGGAAAAAGTGGCATGGAGAGAGGAGCAGTAAAAGACACTACTGAGAGCAGGCTGAGCCAGGATGTGGAGAGACCAAAGATGCTTTGTCTGTGCAGGTCACCAGGAGGGAAACGTGTTACAGCAGGAGAAATGTTGAGGAGCTGTGGAATTCATAGTCACTCTTTTGGAGGCTCAGCAGAGGGATAGATGAGGGACTAATATAACCTGAATGGAGAGAGGGAAGGGACAAATTGTGAGCGGTCTTAGTTGGATGAGGAGTGAGAAAGCAGAACTGGAAAGGTTATGTCAGCTCAGGAAACAAAGAGTAGTTAATAATACTGTTTTCATAATTCTGTTTCAGGTGAAAGATACTGGGATTGGTGTTTTGGGCTTGTCTAAAGGAGCTGATCTAGCCCTTTCCATGGCCACATTTCTACCTGGCATCAAGGCAGCTGTCAGCATATCTGGAAGTAGTTTTAATTCCTTCATTCCCCTGAAGGGGGATGGCTTCACTATTCCTCCCCACCCATATGACTTGGGGAGGATGAAGATCAGCGATGAGTCTGGACTAGTGGATTTTTCAGATGTCTTAGACGATCACACAGACCCAGCAACTTGGGATTGTCGCATTCCTGTGGAGAGGTCCTCAGCCAAGTTCCTCTTTCTGTCTGGACTGGATGACATGAACTGGAAAAGTGACCTCTATTGCCGGGATGCTGTTCAGCGCCTTCAGCAGCACGGTCGGGAAGTGGAGTTTTACTCCTATTCTGGAGCCGGGCACCTCTTGGAGCCACCATACTTGCCTCTGTGCAAAGTTTCAATCCACAGAGTGCTTGGGATGTTGATGCATTGGGGAGGGCAGTGGAGAGAGCATGCTAAAGCCCAAGAAGATGCATGGCACAGGATACAGACCTTTTTCTGGCAACATTTGATGGACTCAGATGTCCCTAAGAGCAAGCTGTAGTGGAAGCTGTCAAAGATGCTGGCCAGGGTTGGTATTTCAGCACTCACTGGATCTTGGAAACTCACCAGAAGTTTCCTGGACTGCCTTCCTCTAAACCCCCTTGTTGAATAGTTATTTATTTTCATTCTCCAAATAATGTCCCATTTTTTAGTTGAATTTCAGTTGACTTCTGGCCCCAGCCTCACTCTAGATTGGCACCATCTGGTCTGTCTGGGTGCTGTAGTGTAAAAACAACCCAGCATCCCATCATCTATATCACATTTGTACTGAGCTATCTTCGCCCTCAATCTGCAACCGTCTCCTTTCATAAGAGGAAATACTCTCACAGGAGGAGTTTTCCATGGAATTGTTCAGTCTTGCACCTTTAACTAACCTAGATATAAACAGCACTTTTGTTGGACAACACATTAGTACATTTATCTTTCCTCCTTGTATATTGTTTTCTCCCATTGCATAGCAAAAAGGTTGCAGTAGTTCTGATCTCAGCTAAGGGAAGAGGCACTCTTCTGGCTTAATCTGAAGTGCAGTGATAACATTTGTTTTTCTGGTACCTCAAACCCAGAAGTGAATCTTACCCAGGTTACCCTGCTTGTACCTCCTGCTGACTCCATGTAAATTATATATTAGGGTAAAGTTTTCACTGCACTACTCAGTGAGTGCAATGTGCAATGTATGTGTGTGGGCACAGTTTGCTTGAGATTATCTCAATGAAGCCTTCAACCATCTTTACACCTGTCAATACACTAAAGAACAATCCTGGTGTAACTACAAGCTGGCACTTTGCCCAACTGAGGAGTTCATGAACAGAAGTCCTCACCTCCTGTTGGGAAGAGAAGCGATGGAGCCTGCTGTTTTGCACAGTGCTCAAGATGAGGGTGATACAGATATGCCAAGTACTTGCTCTCATATGGTGAAAGTTAGTTAGTCTCCATTTTGGGGGGAACAATAAAGCCACTGCTGCTGAGTTCTCAGGAGCCTGGTGAGGTGGGCTGCCTCAGTGGTCCTGCCACTACAGCAGACGGCTGTGGGCTCAGTGACAGCTAAGAAATGCCACTCTTCAGGAGAGGACTGACCTCACCTTCTGGGGAGAACGTGCATCTTCTCACCCTTTAGCAGTGTCTAAACCTGCCAAGGGTGACTGTAATCTACCTTGTGCTTTTGTGGGATAGTGGCAAACAGCAGCTACATATCATACAGCATCAATGGAGCAAATTTTCCCTCCTGGAGCAGTCAAGCCTCACACTGTGACCACAGAGGCAAGCAGGAGCTGGAAGTCTCTGCATTGCACTGAGACAGAAAAATCCTGCCTTTGACAGTGTAGTCCCCGGTTTCCAGTTCCTGCTGACACAAAAGCCCTGTAGGAGCCTGGATCCTGCTGAGGGAAGAACCAAGCCCTCGGTTTTCTTGCTTCAGAGTGCAGTGGTTTCTCAAAATGAGCACATTGGGCCTCAGAGGTCTGGGGAGTCTCTCATACAATATATTCAGCACAGACTGTGTCCCTTCAGGTACTTCTGATTTTCCTGAGCCCCCATTCCTCAGACTGGTAGATGGGTACCACACAGCTGAAGGCATGAGTAGGCAGAGTGGGGACATCTCTGTCCTGCTCACCCATACTGGTCATCCATCAAGTTTTATGCTGTTGCTTCTTGCTTGATTTCTCTTTGTGCCTTGTGTGCCTATGTCCTGCATGGACTGTGGTTCTTCCAGATGTTTAGCGAGTGGCTAGGACCTGGCAGCAGAGTAACATGTAGCAACAAGGAAAGTCAAGCACATCTAAGCAGTTCCGTCTGAGTAAGGGACATTTTCTTTTCTCTCTTTTATCTGTTTTTTTGAAGCAGTCAAAAAACTCTGGGCTGCTGATCCACGTTTCCCTCAGACTCAGGGCCTTAGGCTGCGAGTTTCTCTGTGGTGTGAGTAACTGTTCTTTTGTTTTTGCTGAACACAGTTGAGGTTTATACAGAACAGGGTGTTGTTTTCCAGCCTGTGGGATAATTTGCATCTACTTTAATCCCTTCTGAGGGGAAACCAAACTTTCCCAGCCTTCAATGGGCAGTTTACAGACCTATACTTTGAATTACAAAACTGTGAGCTTCCAAGAAAATACATGTATAGGAAACTACCATTACAAATAAAAATACTTTCAGTCAGTAAATCAACAGTGTGGTCAGTGATGCTTTCATCCGGTTGTTATGTTGTCACATTTGACAGTCAGGTTCACACAAAACAGTGTTGAAAATAGAGGATGAAGGGAGCTGACTGGTGACTCCATCAATGATGACAGCACATAGGACCTCTTTCTTTTGTTGCTCTGGAATGAAAGCTTTGCTACCCAGTTAAAAACCTTTTATTTATCACTTGGATGGCATCTGACAAGAAAGACTGAAAAAAACTGATTTAGCTGAGCAGCTCTGTGCCACATACAGGAAAATATTCAAGCCAACTCAGTTGCACTAGGAATACTCTTAAAATTAAACTCAAATTTGAAGCTTATCTTCTGGAAATAGAAACTGGAAACTGGTGTCAGACTAATATAAAATAGCTGGAAATGTCTCAATTTCAGTAAAACAGTTCTGCCTGTTCTTAAGCATGTTCTTCAGCATTTTGCTGAAGCCTTTGACTACTTAATGTTTCTTCTACTGAAGAGATGATTTAGACCAGTAGGGATAAGATCATGGTTTTTTTTCAAGAAAATATTCTACTAATTGCAGACTGTTGAGTCAGAGTGCTTTATATAGTTTCTCCAGGTCTGCTGAATACAGACAACATTATTCAAGAACAATGTGAAAGTTATTATTTAATTAAAGATAATAGACCTTTAGCTGCAAGAGATCCTCTGCCAAGCACAACTGATAAATCTAATAGAAATTGGATGGGAAAAGCTGTTCTTGTAATCTGCTTGCAATTAAAAAGTGCTTCAGATAAAATAGAGTATCAAAGGACTAGCTTGAACTGAAAGATTTTGTCTTGATTCTTAGTCACCCCCTGCTTAGCACTCTGCACTACAGTGCTTTTATGAGAGTAAGAAAAGCCTGTGACAAGCCTCTTAAGCAACAGAGAATCTCCCCCCATGTAAGCTGCTATGAACAGGTTTACTATAAGGGAACAGTACATCTTGCAATGCTTTTTTAGGGCAGCATGATTTCCCTAGCTACCATGGAATCCAGCAGCAATGGAGAGTGCTGATTTGCCCAATGCATTCTTAAAATTTTCCATCTTTGCACTGAAACCTGAACCCTGAAGCATTTTGCTGCACATACAGTATAACCTGGAGGGAACTGTGGAATGAAAGCAGTCAGAATGCCTCGATTAGCAAAAAGTGAACCACGGGTGCAGAAGAGGTGAAACATCTTTGAGAAAGTGGCTGTCTCTGTGGAAGTAGTGGGTGTTTGAGGCTTCAGTGGAATTTTAGGAGGAACTGTGCTGAGCAAGGAGATTTCAATGCAAATGTGCTTCTCTAAGACTAGGAGCTTCTTCAAGGTGAAGCAGGGTCTCTGGGTGGCTTCTGCAAGCAAGGTTGTTTCATGGCCACAGAACAGGAGGAATGAAGTGAAAGATGAGACTCTGTGTTGTGTGGTGTAATTTAGAAGTTACTTTTCTCCATTTCCAGTTTCTGTTCCCTGTATGTGTTTGAAAGTGTAAAGATTTAGGAGTTTTTTTAAAATTCAAAGCTTAGTCAGTTCTTTAATATACTACCAGGTCATTTGTTGTCAAGCTGTGGGATAAGACCAGTGTTTCATGACGAAATACAAAAAATTTTTTCTATATTAGTATTTTGCTAAAAAATTTATAATTCTACCATTTCAGAAAAAAAAAATCACTATTCTGCACTTTTAGTGCTATGTACATGTTATTCAGAAATGGGATCTGAGCCAAATGTGGTATTAAGCACAGAGAAAGTGATGCTTTGTTTAAGTTTGGGGAGAAGAAAGATTAATATTTCCAATGAACTAATGCTCCTTGCAGCATTTACTGCAAAATATCCCGGCTATTTTTCGTTGTCCAGGACAAAAATTAGAAATGCTGAGTCTTAAAAAATTGTGTGCAAAATTTGCATTAAATCTAAAAATGTCTGTACCCTGACTCTGAGTAGCACTTAGAGAAAAATAGTGAAATGAGTTACATTCTCTTTATTTAGGATTGTATCTTTTCAATTACTTAAGCTGCTGAACTTTCAACATTTTGCATTTAGACTGGAAATTTATGTTTACATTAAAATCACTTCAGTAAAAGGTGTGGTTTTATGTTTTTTTAACTCTTTTAAAAATACCTTGCTGCACAGAGGGACCGTCATGCCTTTTTTTGATTAGTGGTCTAATTAAGAGGTAAACCTGTGGAAAACAAAACAAAACAGAAAGAAGGTTAAAATGTTCTGCTGGATCAAAGAAGGAAACAGCAGGAATGTGCTTGGACTTACCAGGAGAAGCAGGGATGAGCAATACCATGCCAAGATAAATAAGAAACTAGTAGAGTTTTTAGTTATGTTTGTAATAATTAGTCCAGCTGATTCTAGAACATGATTCATTTCTGTATCCAGTGAAGTGAATGCTTGGTGGCTCATTGTGTGCTGCCCCTGTTTACAGTGGATCTGGTCCTGAAGGAGTGAGGTGTTCGACAGCTGAGAGAAAATTGTGAAATACGGATGTGAGATAAGAGACGAGCTGGATAGATGGTTCAAAGGAAATGTCCTGGATAGGAGCACAGCATGTGCATACCTCTGCTTTCATCTAGAAGAGGAAGTTCAAATGCACTGCTATCATTTTAATATGCTATGAATTCGGCAAGGTAGTTTTGAATCAATAATCCTGTGCCGTCTACAGGAGTCTGTCCCTGGACAGTGTCAGTCTGACATTCTCAAACATCCAGCACTAACTCAAAATGGATTAATTTTGGCTGCACAGTGCTCTGACTCCAGCCATTCTCCCATCTCTGGGTTATTTCAGATCAGACATATGTCATCTTGATGCAGGAAAACTACTTTGATACCTAACAACATCACTACTGTTGTAGTGGAAGAAAAGGAGGTGAGTGGTGTGTACTTTTTGGTGGAAGCATCACATCGAATCACTGAACAACTCAGCACTTACTGCTTCCATGGCAGTCTGCATACCACTCCCTGTAAAGCTGCCACCTCCTAAGCTCCATTTAGATCAGCAATGTGCAGAGGCAATTCTGCTCTTTCAGGCCTTCTGATTTGTCAGGAGCATCCCCATAGGAAACGGAAGTAGATTATTTCAGAGTTGTCTAGATTTTATCAGGGACAGGGGTTTTGCTTTTTAAATCAAAACTCACCACAAAAGTAGTTTTGTTAAAATGTGACCATAAAAAATTTGATTATGATTGCCATAGTGATATTCCTGTTACAGCTCCTGTAAGACTTCTTGTCCTTCTCAGTCTGAGTTACTTCTGAAGTTTGCTCTTATTTCTCTTGATCAGTGAATGATTAATGCCTGTAGTCACTGATTTATTGCGTCTTACACTCTCACAAATGATTTTCAATACTTCTTACCAAATCATTTCATAATCATCCTTTAGCTCTGTGGAAGAAAATGCTATGCAGCTCAAACATGGTAGCTTTTAAAAAGTGATCCATTACAAGTCCTGTTGCCCACTACTGTTTCACAAGTGAGTTTTTTGCTAGCTTTTACTTTATGATGGGAAAATAAGTAGAAATATTTCACTCCAGTTCTGTACATGCAGGGGAATTCCAGTGTGTGAAATACCCAAAATCAAAATTGTAACCCAGCTATAGAAATCAAAAATTAACCAAAATAAAAATATAAATTGTGCATAAATTGTGCATATCATGAAAAGAAAGAAAAAGTGTGCATTCAAGGAGTATCAATTCTTAAATTTCTCCCCCTCATAAAGGGAAATGTTTTAGTGTATGGGCATATATAAATGTCTGTTGGAAAGGAGGGGAGGAATGGAGACTGTAAAGCAAAGGAAAACCAAAAGATTATGGGTCACTTCCAAGTAGAGATATTATATGATTTTAAAAATCTGGTTTGTAATAACCTTTTTTTTTCCTTCTATAGAATGTAGAGTCCCCAGCAGAAATCTCCTTCTGGCAGAAGACAGACATGTGCAAGTGAAAGCACCATGGCTCAGGTCCACATACCAGATGGTTTCGCAGCGCAGTGCCAGAGGTGAGTGTATGGTGACCCCTGTCTGCTCCAGGATTCCTGGGATCAGCACAGCCACAGGGTAAATCCGCTTTTCTCCGTGACACAACGTGTGATGCTGTCACCGGCTAGCACAGGACGCAGGATCTAGTTACAAACAAGTCACTGAAACCTGTGTTTTGTTTGCTTTCTGAACTAAGAGGTTTTGCAATCAGTTATTATTAGTACACTTATTGTCTTGGGGCATTGAGAATGAATGCTTTTATGAAGAGGTAATAGCTGCTTTCTATCACTGAAGCTCTAGTGACAGGTTATAGAAATTTTCTCAAGTTCTCTCACCTTGAGGTCAATGTGGAAACCGAGGAACACATTTTATTTATTTTATCTCTTGTTGATTCCATTCAGATTTTCCAGTCACTCATCAGACTTGAAAATAATGTAGTTTTTTGTTCTCTAAATGTTAGAGAGTCCTGAGGTAAGAAAGGTATATAAAAAAATAGGTTTACTCCCACTGGGGAAAAGATTAGCAATTAGTTGCATAACTGTTTTATGCTCTTAAGGACTGGTGGTGAAAGTCTCTTTGAAATAGCCATTAACCTGAAAGCTGGGGTTTTCCATGGGCTTTAGAAGGCTGAAACTCATGCTTTGGCTTTGCCTGATGAGGTTCTCCCATTTCCCAGGTTAGTGTTCTGATCAGCAGGTTGTTGTTTATCAGTACATTAGTGCTTATGATGGGTTCAGAAAAAAGGCTTAAATTTTATGCCCCATTAAACCAATAGGTTTTGAAATGTTGTGGTTTTTTTCATGAGACGAGAGCTTTATTTTATGAAACGTTATCTTTCACATAATATATTGCAAAGTGAGTCATTTGGTAATTTAGCTTCCTCAGGATATACGGCTTAAGCTGTGCCTTGTCTCTGTTTCCCTTGATTCATCTGGAGTACTACGCCCAAAAGAACAGGGGAGGAAGACCAGAGATAAACATAACTTTTTTCTCTTTTTTTTCCCAGTTGTGTCTGGCTACTAATGTGTGTTTTGTATGGCCTAAAAACCACTGTCCACTAGCAAAAGAACTGCTTGGAAAAAGCCAACCCCATTCATCTCCTTACATGGCTTTTTCCTCTTCTGAGGCCTGAGAGAAAGCTTTGAACCTGAAAGGTGCTGGTGCCTTGTAGTTACTAAGCAGTGAGAGTTCAGTCATACTCAGGCCAGAGCTGTCTTCTCTCTCTGCTTCATTTGCTGGTTGTTCCATTTGCTTTCTGGGTATTTTTACCATTTGTGTCTACCTTATTAGCCGTATAACAGACACCACAGAGGATGATGATGGGCTGAGGCAAGTAATACCACTCCACCTTTCAATTCACAAATTTAAGAAAGATAGCTTGAACTTTCTAGAACATTTGAATTTTTGAGTAATTTGCTCCCAGTACTTTGCATATGCAGGTTCTCCCTTCAGCTGGGTTGAGAGGAGAGTAGAATTCTTTAAGACAGTTTTTATCCTTCTTCATTCCCCTCAGTTCTCCACATAAGGCTATTTGGCTTTCCAGTGCTTCTGCTTTGCTTTTCTTCTCCCTGCAGAAGAACATAATTTTGCATTATCAATGAACATCAGTCCAGACCTCAAAGGAATGCAATTTCCTGGGCTCAGGAAAGAATCCAGAGGTTAGTCTCATAAATCCTGCATATACTCTGCAGCTCTTCCAGCTCTTAGCCAGGTTTGGCAACAGGGTCGCTTCATGAAGCACTCATGTAGTAAGACACATTTCTTGTGTGACCTCTGAGCAAGCTGTTCAGGGTCAATCACTGTACATACGGTCGTGACTTGAGCAGTGCCTGTGCACGTCTCAGCTGCTTTCCTGCTCTTCTGTCTGTAGAACAGTGCAGAATTCTCCTTATGAGGTGGTGGTCCTGGAGGACAGAACCTCTTGCTACAGATGAAAAGTAGAGTGATTTTTCTGAGGGTCACCACACATACATATCCCAGGGTCAAGGAGATTCTAGGTGCAATGTTACTTAGTATGTGAAATATAGTTCTTCTGGAGCAGATGAGTGTTTATGGACAGTAAGGATGGTTTCTCCTTGCTGTGGTCCCTAGTTCTCCAGTGCAGGATTCCACGTGGAGACAGTCAGGAATACTTTTATCCTTGCAAGATATTTCTTCATGGGTTTTAGGCTTTCATTGAAGAGGTATAAAAACTGAAAGCATATTTAAGAATGTTTTAAATATTTTCATGCCTCTGAAAGTGATAGTGTATGTTCATGTGCCTCCAAACAGACTTTTCAACTGAAAAATAGAAGAAATAAAAATCTTTGTTTTCTGAAAAGCCAATAATCATGTAAAAAATGTTTCTCTGAAACAAGAGATGCTTTGATGAGCTTAGGTGTCATGATACTGTTTGCTTGGCTGGCAGTTCTGCAGCACCCTTAGCTTTGTCTTCCTGCCAGAAACAGCAGGCACAGCATGTACCTAGCTGCACTTCCAGGGAAGAGCCACAGACCAAACCAAAATTCTCTTCTGCAGTTGCCCCCAGGCAACCAGAGGTCTGAGCTTCTGCAGTTTATCCCTTCCTGGCCCTTTGTTTTATTCTCCTCCTATTTTAGTTTGTTTTCCTCCCTTAGGTTTCCTGAATTCTGCTTTTCTTTCATCCCTCATGTCTCTCTTTAGAAGAATGCCAGCTTTATGTTGAGTTCATATTCTCGACAAACTTTGCAAAATGAGTTCTGTATATCTTACAATACAGGTGATCTGATTATTGCAATGAAGTATGTTGAAAGGAAATTTATCGATTATCAGGTCTCAGGCTTTAGTCTGATTAGTAGACTTCCAAGCTACACCATACTTCACTTAGCACTGATATGAACTTAACTCCTCTGTTAATCCACTGACTGACTGGGCTGCTGCTGCAACCCAAATCCATTCTGGGAGCAGACTGTATCAGAGAAGGAAGAGCCCGTTATATTACTGCAACAGGGAGGAGATTATATATTAGAAAGATTTAAAGATTATATTTGCTTCAGGGCAGAAGGACTCACTCAATGCTTCTGGTAGCTCTTAAGTCCTCCTTGTGAAATAAGGATGAAATGGCAGACCCAGCACAAACTCTTGTTGCAGAGGTGGATTTTATCTACAAATAAAATATCTGTATGTCAGGAACTGGGCTCTGAGAATATGGAGATGCAAATGCTGACATGACAAGGATTCCTGCAGGGAAATATTACCTCTTTCATTAACATGTGGCTGTCCATTTCTGTATGTGGATTGAGTTTATGAGAGAGAAAGGGTATGTCCTTGCCAGCTATGGATTTCCAATGTATCCTTGACTTACTTCCATACCACTAAAAACTTCAGCAATCCCTGAACATTAGTCTGGATTCATAAAGGTTTTCTGACAACAGAATACCTTCTGCTGTCTTAAGTTGGTCTTCTACTCCTGGCAGAGGAAAGGAAGGGTCTCTTCAGCAATACCTGTCTGCTCTAAAGACTTCTCGTTTCAGCTCACTAGGTGGAGTCCTGAATACTGTCTCCAGGATTTTTGACCATGGGATCACTATGAGAAAAAATGGCACATTTCCTGAAGGACTTCTGATTGTTATCAGTGGGATTTTACACATCTACGAGTATTAGCTTGGTGCCAAAGTGGTCAACATCTTACAGAGATGGATGCTGACTGAGTATAGAGATTCATTTTTCCTCTTTCCATGTTCTAGAATAATGGTTTACCGGATGGGTAAACATAACCTTCAGTGACTATTTGGGAACTCTTATTCTGCTATGCCATATCCTGAAGAAAATACAGTATGTTCTGGCAACTCTAATCAGAAACTAAGTGCAGGACTCTTTGGTTTACTTTGACAAACAAGGATTTGAAAGGAAATAAGATTTGGCTATATAATGGTAGTTGAGGCTTTGGTAGTGAGGAAAGACTGATGGTTTGTCTCCAGGTAGAGGTGTTGAGGGAACCTTTTAGCTCTGCGTGCTGCCTGTGGGCTCTCCCAAACAATGTGTCTGAGCTCAGAGCAGCTGCCTTGTTGGCTCAGAGCCGTCACGCCTGCTTGTTCCTGGTATGTCCCTGCTCCTGCCTTGCACATGCGTTTTGTATTGTCAGCCCTTGGAGGTTTGATTCTGTGTCTTCCACTCTAAAGTGCTGTGGGAGCACACACTGGTGGAAGCACGTGCAGTTGGGGTATAAGGAAAGAATGAAGCATTACTAGGAGAGGGGATCCCGGCTTGCTTTTCAATGTGATTGCAGCCATACTAACCTTTTTCCAGGTATTTCAAAATGCTGTGTAAGCAGTCACTGCACAGCTGAAGTCTGTATTGTTCAGGGAACAGCATACCCACTTTGATGTACAGCTGCTTCATTTAATGTGACCAGATGGAATGACCATATTTAGATTCAGAATACAGTGAATTGTAACACTGTTATTTTTCAAGCAAGAAAAATGTTACCATAAATATACAAGCTTTACACTTGAGAAGATGAAGATTTTATCCTCAATATACAAAACTATGTAATCATTTATAATAATGCTTCCCAGCTGTAAAGAATGCATTCTTTTTTTCAGTGTGTACTGTAATTTTCAACTGCTGGCTGTGTGTTTTGCTTTCCAGAACATATAATTCTCTTGGCAGCAGGGAAACATTCTGTAGGCTTTATTACAAACCCGTAGTGCTTTAAACTGTGGATTTCATTCCTCTGCAGGGTTCCTCTACTCTCTACTCAGGCCTGTCCATGGACAGCACTTCCATGTTGACATTGAAGGGTGCAGCCCATGAGAGACAGGAAAGCTAAGGAGAGACAATGTGGGTCTGAATATAAAGGAGGGCTCAGCTGATCAAAGCATCATTACTGCACCTCTGTACCAGGGAGATCATGTACTCTGTTCTCCCAGTCTAGGGGAAAAATTCTGTCACTTGTGGCTAAGTAAAATTTACAGGTCACAAGATGGCAGCATAATCTCAGTAGTCAGGGTGACAAAGTTTGAACGGTCAGGTCAGTAATCTCCCTCAACTCAAGCTCCTGTTTTGAACAGTCAGAAAGTCCTGTATCTAATTAGCTGGTTCTTCCTAGGCTCTAACTGCTATGTATATAGGTGAAACTATTATATATGTAGGTGAAAAGCCTTTTAGATCACCTTTCTAACTAACCTGTTTCATTTACATTCAGATGTGCTGTGATAGTATTGACATAAATTGCTCAGCAGGAGTTCAGTATGGAACAGAAAAAATGACAGCAGCATGTTGTTAACTAATCAGTAAAAAAGGCAACATTGATGGCACCTTGACTTTGCAAAGTCTGTGCAACTGGGAGTCATACTGTTGTATTTTTACTTCCTTTCTGCTCTTGAGAGCAAGATGTTCTGAACCCTGCCTCAAAATACACATTTCTTAATGAACATTAATTTTTTGATAGTACTACTGGGTGAATATATTCCCTGTGAAGAGCTAAATAATATATTACTCTCTTTCTGTTTGAGTGATATTCTGTATTCCGTTTTCATCTGCCTATTTGCCTGCCTCTATGTGTGTGTGTCTTTCAGAGAGATCTGCCCATTCTTACCATTTGTCATGAGCTGAACCTTTACAATGTGCAGCACCTCATTTGGAAAAAAGGACTGTGCTAGGGAGAGATGATTCATCACATCAGTCACCATATTATATAATGCAGAGTTATAACAAACCTACTGAGAACATTCCTAGCAGTAATATTCCCACTTGTGACTTTAAATACTTAGTGCAGAAATATCTGTAAAAATAAATGGAAGTATCGGCATTTACTTGGAAGAAAAACAAGACATGAGAGCAAGGCAAATATATCTCCATTTTCAAAATTAATTACAAGTTTTAGTAATATTACTGCAGAATTAAACCATGGATATTTAAGTGCAACTTCCATGTGCACTTTTTTGAGAATGTTGAATCATAGTTCTACAAGTTGCTTGCATCTGCTAAGTGAATATGATGTTTTGACATATGTGAAAACTGTTGTTATGGGTATTTACTAGCTGAACTTACAGCTAGGTTTTATTGGACACTTTTGCAAACTTCAGACTTTTGAACATGTGCTGAAATCCCAAATGGTCATTGGGTCATTTCAGCTTTGGCTTTTGTTTACCTGTTCAGGTGACGATTCTAACCTAGTTTACTCTCACTAGTCAATATAGTTTCAAGCATGTCTAAGACAAATTCAGTAAATCCAAAGAAAAATGAAGAAATTGTGCACTGCCCTTTCCATTAGCACGTCGTTTCCAGCCTAAGCGATTGGCCACATGGTGTCACTGTGTTTTAAGGCACCAAGCCCTCCAGCAATGAAGCCTAGCAATTCCAAGTTTTCAAAGTATCCCAACCATGTGGTATTATCTAAGGAGACACTTCAGCAAAAGTGGCAAGGTCACAAAAGCTTCACAGTAGGAGAGTTTTAGGAAGATATTTTACACAAAACATCTCTTTCTCAGCTTCTTGTACCTTCCTGGAATGCATCAGAAAGTTTTTACTTTTTCTCCGGATTTCTGCATTTTGGAACGTGCTTGTATAGAAAGCTTTATCTTAAATTGTTGGAAATTAGAAATTTAAAAGAGTCTGTTCTGGACTCATCCTAAACTTCAGTCATAGTTCTTCTTTTCTCCTTCTGTCTTTGTGTATCTGAATTTGCAACAGCCTTTGGCTCTGCTGAACAGAGGAAACTTGGCCTTATGGTGCTCAGAGCAATATAAACTGCAGCTCCTGGGACCCACAAAATGCTGTTTAATCCCTGCTAGTTCTGAAGAATGCATTGCACAACACACCTGCTCAAGAGAGCTGTGCCAAAACCTGACGTATTGTGTATTTAAGGAGTTTCATAAGGTACAGCTATAGCAACAGTGGGAGAAACAGTTGTGTACAGATACAGTACAAGCCTTAGCCAAGCAGATGATATCTGGCTCAGGGCGTGTCACAAGGCTGCAAAGTCTCTTGCAGTGCCAAGTGTTGTTGTGCACTGTTTCTTCTGTGAATGGTAAGTGAGCCTGGAGTAGCAGGCCCCGTGCTAACGCCCTGGTAGTCCGCGTAGGTTGGACTGTTGTTTTATAGGAAGCATACGTGTCTGGCAATGGCTTAACACCCATGGAGAGTGCATGGTGCTTTGTTTTGCTTGTTAGCACTTTAGGTAGTTGCAATGGTTTCCCTAAGCCAGCTGCTCTGCTTTGTGTGGAGCTTACTCTCTGCAGAGCTGCTGGGAGTGATAGTACTGCTTTAAGATGTGTACTTCTTAGTGATAGTTTTGCTACCAGTTCTGTTTGGACCAAGAATTCACTTGTGATATGTCTATTTTGAGTGCCATATCTTCAATTTAAGTGCACAGTCAAGTCATATTTAGAGTTATTAGGTCTACAAAGCATGGTGCTCTGAAAATTCAGGTGCCTCAGTATGAATTTCAGTGCAATGGTACGCATTGAGGAATTAGCTGTGTTAGTCTGGCCTTGAGTGCGACCTGAGATTAAATGCTAAATAAAACCTGGACTGCCATATCTCACAGGCCACAGTAGAGCCGAGACGTCCTGTTCCTTGCAGAGGCAGCAACAGTGCAACGGGTGGGTTTGGAAGACTGTGAGTCCATTTGTGTGTACATTTAAGAATAGCAGATTATTTTGTGTTTCCTCTTGCTACTTGCAATGTAAAACCAGCTTAGAAGTATGTTCCACTGATGTTTATTTAGAAAAACTTACTCAAATACGATTTTGGCCTATGATTTCTCCTATTTCCCCCTCACCATTGCTTCTGTGATTATCTTAACTGGAAGATTTCTCCATTGGCCTCTGTGCTGGTGGTGGCCTTTAGTATGAGAGCTTCTGCAGAGGCTAAAACATGGTATGGTTCTTCCTGGAGGAAGAAGAGCTTCAAGCAGAATGTATGAGCAGTAACGCAGAAGAGCAGATGGGGCCTCTTGCAGGAGAAGGTGGTAGGTCAAGCTTGGGAGTAAGTTGGGCGTAATGCCAAAACAATTTGTCCTTGTTCTGCAAATCTTGGAAATTGCTGACCTCATTATCTGAGACACAAAGCGTCTCCTGGTAGTGGGCAGGGGAGTCCTAACACAACTATAATTATCCTAATGGCACCGCTGCCATGATGGTATATAAACTATAAACAGGAAAGACTGAAACCCTCTGACACAGATGAGATGCAAATGAGGGGTTGGTGCCTCTACTGTAGGAATACCAATAAGAAATGGAAGCTGGCTGAGGAAATCCTTCAAGGTTTGTCTCCAGGAACTTCCTTCAAAATGTTTGCTCAGTGAAGAAAGCTGTGAAACAGGGAAAGGATGGGTGTTTCCTCCCCTTGTGGTTTTGTGAACCTCAGGCCTTGGAACCAAGGCTCCTTCTGAGGAAACTTTTATGTGTTGTCTCGTGCAAGGTATTATCTGGGAAGCTCTAGTGCTCCATATTTTTTGGAAGAGGTGCCAAGGGCACTTCAGTGTTAGTTTCTAACACTGTTAGATTAAAGAGCGAGTCTTTTTGAAATAATGGGAACAGCTTGTCTCTTCATCTGAAGCTTTTTTATGAAGCACATAGACCATCACTGCCTGTGGATATAGGTCAACTACAGGTTTCTAAAATATGCTTGATATATAAGGAAAATCTTGACTATGGAAGAAAATGAGATTTTTAAAACAAAAGCCATCTATGAATATTTAGTTGGACATACCCAATATATGCATTTTTCCCAGTAATTCCTGAATCAAGTTCCTCATGTTTGATTGAGCTACACATAAAGGAGAATCATCCAGTTTTGTTTTAAATTTAGTTGTCATGTGGGAGGGAAATGTGGTGTGGAGGCTGAGAAAAGTCAGGGGTCACCATGTGAAAGGAAGGTGTAGGAGGGAAGACACATAGTTTAGCTTTAACACAGGTTTCAAGATCAGAAATAGAATTTATTGACATTTATGGTACTGTGGCACTGCAAAAAGTCAAGAGAGAAGTGATTTGTTAAAAGTGATAGAAGTTCCCAGATAAGCTGTAGACCTTGCTCCAAGAAAGATTTTTAGTCTAAATAGATTGCATGAACACCAACGCAAACACCAACACGTACGAAAAAATAGAAGTAAAGGAACAGGAATTTAACAATAACTAA
This sequence comes from Callaeas wilsoni, assembly GCA_013398955.1. Lineage (NCBI taxonomy): Eukaryota > Metazoa > Chordata > Aves > Passeriformes > Callaeidae > Callaeas > Callaeas wilsoni. The sequence continues at coordinate 28,519 of VWPU01002319.1, forward strand.
ACCTATCAAAAAATGTGATACATTTGGTTTTCATGGGGAGCAGAGAGGGGAAAAAGGGCTGATGTTTTATGCATGTTCCTTTGTCTGTTGTTTGGTTGTGCTCCAGTTCATCAAGCACTGGTGCACCTGAGGTGGCCCTTTACCTGTGAATTATCCTATTAATATCACTTAGACTATTCCTGAAAGGAATGTGTGCGAGTGTTTGAGACGGTCAAAGCTTTTGGCTTTTAAAATGCATATGATAACCACTAAATGGATAGCAGAAAATCTGGAATTGTCTAAGCACATAACCTACTAGTGAATTACCAGTAGCTGCAGATCAGGAAGATGTCTCTTAATCTTTTTGGTACATCTTTTTTCCAACAGCAAAGACATGGCTTTGAACTTCCAGCATTTTACTGTGGGTTGTTTTTTGACTGGCTGAATTTTGACTAGCTTCCCTCAGTAATCTGGAGTGATAAGGAACAGGAGACAGAGTGTAAGGGATTAGGATTTTACTTGTGCTGAGCTCTACACAGGTAAAAATAAAAACCCCAAGATGCTCTGTTGTTAGTATGTTTTTCATTAAACCCTGTCCTGACACAGGCAGACCACATATGGTGATGACTACATATAGTGATGGCTACATATGTCAGAAGGAAGGAAGTGGAGCTCAAATGATCATGACCAGAACTAGAATTAAGATATCAAATAGATATTCCTGTCACTAGAGGCTGAAATGGATTGGCATGGATTCACCTGTACAGTTCTTCTTTCAAATGTTGGGGACGAAAGGGGTTGTTAATAGCTGTTAAGATCTACTCCTATTTAGGAAAGCATCAAATTGCTTTACAGTATCTTTGTTTCTTGGTTTTGCAATGGAGACCATAATATCTTCTGTTGGAGTTATTAATACAGACTTCCTAGTACATGAGTATATTGAATGAAAATTAAGCTGCCCTGCTCACTGCTTCTTACAGACTGTCCCTGGTGCCATGTGAAACCATTAATTAACTTTCTGACTCCCAGGTTATTCCCCCCAGAGCTGAAGGATGTTTTGCTTGGGACAAGTGAAGAGCATTTAGCTGCATCTTTAATAATGTAATGCAACCATTCATTTCATTTGATTCAGAGCCACATATGGTTAAACAATGTCCTATGTGGAACAAGAAGCGTCTTAAAGTATTAATTCAGAGGGTGGGACGCATTTCTGATCTATGCCATGGCTAGTGGACCTTTTGGTGCTCTCTGGACCTTGGGTAAACTGATGCCTTCCACAGCACAGGCACTTGATGGGGAATACGCTCAATCTCTCTGAACATTGAGAGTGTCAGTATACAATGTTTGTGTTCATAAATGGAAGGTGCATTCTACAACGATAGAATAATTTTTCTTTTCTTTACAGTATTAGTTTGTCTTTCCTCTGATTTGCAGCAGTTTCTGTGATCTCAGGTGAACTGGCTGTTGCTACTTTCATTTCACACAACATATTTCTCACTAACTTACCTGAGATGTACAAAGGATTTATGACAAAGGGCAGGGAGTACATTACCATTTTAAATCTTATTTCCTCTCTCCTCTTTTTACCATAAGCAAGTTGTTGCACAAGGCATTCCATGCTCCACATATCTGTCCATGTTGTCAGCTGTTTGTGTATCAAGTCTGAGGAGGAGGAGGAGGAGGAAATATGCGGTGTGTTATCAACAGTCAGGTACTTCCCATTCCCAGTTTTAGTGTACGTGAGTGAGGAAGCGGTGTCTGATGAACAGAGCTGATCATACGTTTTCTGATGCAACACTTCTCCGTTTAAAAATGTTGATTGGATTCTGTATTGCTGGGTTGGCTGGTTCTCCAGCTTCATGGAAACCTGCTTGGAAAGCTGTCATGCTTTCGTATGCCTTGTTGACCCACCTGGCCTGTTCCTCTGGCTGCCCATCATTCTGTGATGACAGGACACCGCTGGCTTCTCCCACTTACCAGGGGCTACCCTCTAGGCTGGTCAGCAGGTGAATGAGATGCCCATTAGGTGTTCTTAGGTTGTTGGTCAATTCCTTTGCTTCCAGCTTCCTAGATCTCTTAGCTTTGAAGCTCCCAGCATGCCCAGGGGGCTGCTGAGCCAAAGCAGCTGTGTAGGCAGTGTCCTGGCATGTCAGCTGAGGCATCAACTCAGAAATGTTTCAAAATCTTTCTTATATATGGGAGTGAAATCTTTTTAGCGAGGTGTGCCAACACGATTTCCTCTGTGGGATGAGCATTCCAGTTCCCAGCACTGGTGCAGGACATTTTACCTTTTTGTGGTTCACAGTTTACTTGCCAGTACTTGGATGACAAATGCATTCAGTATGTGTGTAACTACACAGTACGGAAGACCAACCATTAGTGGATTTGAATCATACAAAGCAAGGGTCTCTGCCACTTTGCAATGTGTCTATTGCATGGGGAGGGGTTGCAGAGTACAAATTGTGTGTGTTGCAGGGAAGGCACCAGTACTGGTTTGTGCTCTGCTGCGTTGGCAGGCTGTGGGTGAGGCTTGCTTCCTGGAGCTGTTTATGGGAGAGGTGACCATCTGAAATCTAGTCTTCCATCAGATCTCTGCCCCTGGAAGCTAGAGTGTCTGAGTGAATACGTCTCCCCCAGCTCAGACTCTCGCTGGCTAGGTCCAGGAGATCTAATTTTGGGCCTTTGGCACATAGGTCTGGAATCCTCTGGCAAATGAGGCAGTGTAGGTAGCTTTAGGTGGGTAGAATTTAATGTTCTGCTCTGAGCAGACTTGATGCCCTTCATGACCTATACACAATTTTTTTCTCTTGTTGGCCATATCTCTTACCTGCCACATAGACCATGAATGTGGTAGGCCTACAGTTAAAAACACCCTAGTTCCTTGAGATGCTGAAGGCTATACATTTCTCTTGGCTTTGGTGTGATTTTCTATTCTAGGTTCTCAGGTTTCAAGAAGCACTTTGTAAAAATCTTTGGAGCTTCAGAATTCCCAAGGTATTATGTAAGTTAAGAGATTAAGAAAGGTCTGTGCCTGTAAAAATATTTTTTCTTCTAAATTGAAAACATTTACAATTGCAGTGTTATGCAAGTGCCATGTTTTATGTGCTGCTGAAACAGAGGAATTAACCGTGACCTAATATGCATGCACAGAGACATTCAGAGATAATATCAGGCTCCATGGATGACTCTGCCTTGGCACAGGTTAGAGCAGCTTTCCTGAGACCAGCTGAGATGCTCACTGTGTTTCCAGTGCCAGGCTCTCTGGTCACTCTTGTCTGCCTTCTCCACTGGCTTAAGGGGAGCAAGTGACAGAAAGCTGCTTTCATACCACTGGAATTAAACTGAGAGTTCTTTCAGCAAGGCAAATTCCCAGTTGCTCTATTAGGAAAACTTTGACTTCTTTTTGTCAGAGAAATGGTACAAGTTGAGTGGAAGAAGAGACACACACCTAAGTAAGAAATTTTTTTCATCAGAAATATTTTCTACAGGGATAAGCATCAATGCAGAAGGAGGTTTTTTTATTAAAATCCTCTGTAGAACACTTGAAGTTGTCTCCTGCTGTCAGAAATTATAATCCACCAGAAGTGAGTCACAGGGCTCTTGATTGCTGTAAATAAGCTTGCAAGGCTCATAATACCTCTAATGACTACGTCAAACTCTGGTTATTCTATTTTAAATTGTTCATATAGCTTGGTTGATGTCTAGAGTTTTTTATTAGAAAAAAAAGAACGTAAGTGACGGAAGGAAAGAATTCAGTTTTCAAATTTGACGATCTTTCAATGACCTTAGAAGACACCTACAAAGAGGTAGTGAAAAGCCCAGTGGCTTTCTGGTAGTGAGATCAGTGGACGGTAATGATCCACTTGCAGGAATGTGCACTGAATTGTCTAATGTGTTTTCCACCTCTGATACTCATTTCCCTTGGAGTGCTGACGCTTTAGACAGAGACGTCTCTTACGGACAGTGCTGCTTGTCCATGGTCAGATTCCCACTACTGAGCTCAAGCTGAGGTAATGGCTACATGCCACTACAGAAGGGCAGTCCTGGAAATTCCTCAGGAAGAGGAGAAGAATAGTTTTCAGCCCCTCAAATTTTGCCAGAGGAGTTCCAGAGCCAATACTGCAAAGAAACAGCAGGGCTTTCTAAGCTTGGGAGTTGGACTGGAGCAAAACCTCCTGTTTTAGCAACAGCTAGCTCTTAGATTTCCTGCTGCAACATGAAACTTTGCCATTAGGTATTTTTAAGACTTGAGCATTTTCAGATATTTACCAAGGACTCTTGTCAGTATTCACTTGTTCTTTGTGATCAGTGTGCCTGCTATAAAGGCACCCTTTGCAGCTATTTCCAGAGCTACTGGTGAAATACTTGAATATATTCAGTTCTCCCTGAATTGGCTGTTTCTATATTTCTTTGCCTTGTCTCTATGTTCAGTTCAGTGGTTTTCTTACATTTACAGTTCACTAGAGTCTTCCAGATTACCTAAAACAGGACATAGATTCGCTGATGCTAGCTTAAGTTAGGAAGCCTACCCACTGGCAGTACTAACATACAGAATAGCATAGTGAGAGTGCCTGCTACTGTTTTGGTCTTGTTATATTTGGAGGGCTACTTAGACAATAAGTTACTGGCAGGAATGCATTAATTGAACCCTTAATGACTTCCGTATTATTTGAAATAAATTATTTCTTTCTTAGCCAACATCTAAGGGCTGTGCTCAGGTAAAGGCAGGACCTTGAAAAACCTACATACAGGGTTGAAAGAGGATTGGACAGAAACAGAAAGGAAATGCTGCTATATGTGTCATACAATCACTGCAACTTTTGTTTTTCAATTACTCTTGGCCAGTATAATAATTTCCAGTAGCAAACATGTCCTTAGTAGATCCTGCCCCAAAGAACTTGTAATCATAGAGACGGAAAAACAATAACAGAAAACAAGAGTTATTCTCTTGATTCTAAAAAAGTGACCATTAAATAAACACAAGAGGTAGGTGGCAACTAAGAAAGAAACCCTTCTCTTGATAATTTAAAGCTGAATACCATAACCATAAGTCAAGTGTTCCCGTCAGCCAAGTGGTGAAGTGTAATACTTACCTAACTCTTCTGAGGTCTTTGCACAAGCAATTTTATACTGACATCAGTGTCAGACTATTTGAATAAGATCTAAAGATAAAGGTTTGAGAAACTGGCTCGAGTGGAATGACATTGAAATATCTTACTCAATTATTATTTCAATTAGATGCTCTGCAATTACTTGGTTTAAAATAAAAGAACAATTTCTAGACATAAACACAGTAGATTTCAATGTGTGGCTTTACATTGACGTGTCTTGGGAAGGTAACACTGCAGTCCTCAGATACCCCAGGTAAGTAATAAGCAGCTTCCTCCCATCGAGAAGCTGCAAAGATCACTATCTTGCCAAATTTACCACCACACCTGCAAAGCACCTAAGGAAATTAGTAGCTCTCTTACTCTGGCCAGGAAAAAGAGCCAGTGATACTGGATTTAGTGTATGTTGTCTTTGTTTAAGATGACAGTGGTTCAGGAGATAGGTAAGAGGATATAACACCTTTTACTTTTCTGAAACAGGTACAGGTCTTGATAGCCAGAAGGACAGTTCATTTACAAATGTTATCACCTGATTGCTGCTCAGATAGACGACCTGGTATTTTGTTCTAATTAACATCAGGCACTGAAAATGGTTGTTTGGAAAGTATTCAGAGATCTAAAATCATGCCAGATTGTCTGTGTTGTTTGCTCAGAATGGGGCAAGAGGGAAACAATGAAAAATTAGAAAGGTTTTGTTTCAAAATTAAATGTTACATGTCCTAAATGTGGCATTCGTGAAGCTTGCTTTATAGCTTCTAGTATCACATGGTAATTTTGAATTGAAAAATTGAGATAGATTTTAATAAAGTTTTTGTTGTTGTTTGGATTATTTTTTACAGTGGTTAAATAAAACAAACATGGAAAAAATATTTTGGGGATGAGTTAGAGAGAAAATTAGTTTTTTTCTCAATTTCTGGGAACATTTTGAAAAAATTTGGTTTGAATTTGACTATACACATTTATTTTCTTAGATAACTATAATTTTCCTAACCTAGCCACTGAGCTGAACAAGGTACAAACTGACTTACGAGGCAAAAAGAAAGTGACTGTTATCTCCCATTGTCTCTGTCTGGCAAAACAATACATCTCCTCAAGGGTGCACAGTCTTCCACCTCCTCCTACTCAGTGGTGTGGCTGCATCCAGCCCTAGAAACCATCACTTATCTCTATTTAAAAGCTTTTATGGAATGAATGAAAAACTTTTCTCAAACAAAGTTATGGGAGTTTATATTTATAGAAGAGTGTTTTGGTAACTGCCATCCTCCCACTTGAAGCTCTTAGGACCAAGGGTGGAAGGACTATGAAGAGAGTGCCTCAATGAGGGGAGCTTTTTTACATCTAAGCTGAATTTGAAATTTTGCAGTGCCATTGCTGGGGCAAATAATGATCTCCACTAAATGAGGGTTCTGTATCTTTTGTAGATTCTGTCTCTGTTAGCTTTTTAGTTTATGCCACCAGTAAGATAGACCAATTCACAGTCATTTGGAGTTGCTGCCACTCTACTGCTTGATTTTTGGCAGTTCAGTAGCTTCTTGCAAGGGGCTGTTAGTGAGCAGCCCTCTGGGTAAATTGCATGTAGCTGAACACTGTATTATTTGACTTTTATTTCTTTCATGATGAGCTTGCAGCATGAGCTTGCATTCCTTCCATTCTGATTCTGTTTCACACAGTCTCTTGTGTGCATTATCCAAGTGCCAACAGGTAGTGTATGAACCAATTTAACCTCAGTGTAATTTGATATGTCTTTTTGACTCCTTCCCCCAGTACCCCCAGGTTATTTCCAAGTATTTTGTTCATATTAGTCCAGAAAAGAAATAATGTGGAATGAGACTGTCCTAATTAACACATAAAATTTTTCTAGAATACCTCTTCTCTTTGTCTCCTGAACAGTCTTTTACATTCTGATGCTGCAAATGCAGTATGATATCTTCTGAGTCTGACTCCACTAGTATAAGCCTGGCATGATTATGTCCTCCCTCTGAAAAAGGGAGGGGGAGGACTTTCTGTACCCCCCCTTTAAGTTATTGCCTGGTTATTAGCTAGTTCACTAACATTTTCTGCTGTGCCCTCTTTGGTTCAGGTTTAACCTTTGAGCTTTGTCGTTCCTTCCTTACGCAGTTGACTTTGTGTTACTTTCCCCATGCTGTACATCTTTTGTGTCTGCAGCAAGCCCTGGTGTCACGCAGCCCATCTCCCTGATGTCCTCGAGGAAGTGGATGCAGTACTTGTCAGCGTGCTTGTTGACAAGAAACACAAAATGTTTTATGTATTTTGGCCATGCTGATCTGCTGGAAACATGAAGTTCTTGGAGGGGCTGTTGGAAAAATTAGTTCCATAGCTCTCCAAAATAACTTTTGCACCTTGATTTGAAAGCATTCTGGGAGCTTTTTTTCTTTTTTCCTGTTCCATTAAGACATGGGTCTCCCTGCTGCAGCTGTTCTGTTTTTAATGTGTTGCTCTGTTTTCAGGCAGACATAGCACTCTTTGAGTGGAGTTCATTGTTCTCTGTCTGGTTTTCCCGTGCCTTCTCTTCAGGAGGTAAATTTGTCAATGTACTATTTTGGTCTCTCAGTTCGCTATAGCAGCAGAATGTATGATCAAAGCTGCAACGGCAATACAAAAGTGGAAAACCAAAACTCCACTCTGAATAAGAGCTTTTTTCCTTTATTCACTGCTTTTTTCCTTATCTCTGGAAATGGGATGTTACAGACTCCTGTATCCATGGAAGCAGGAAGATGAATGTGTGCACTGCAGTCTTAACTGGGCCTATAAAAATGCCGAAGTGAGGCTGTTAAAACAGTGTTACTGCAGGAGTCCTGCAGGCTTGCTTAGTTAATTGCTCTGGACTTCAGACTGGTTTCAAATGGGTTTTGGTTGATTTTTCCATGAATTTTGTAACTGCCCTTTGATTTGCTGCACATAAACAGCAGACCTTTATTTGAGATGTCTGTCTTTTTAGTACTTCAAAGATTTCAACCTAATGCATCTAGTCCTCACTGGTGGTGAGCATGGTGGTGAGCCACGGCAGAGTGTGTGAAATGTCAGTTTGAGTAGTTGGTTGTCACTTGCAGAAGCCCAGGAGCATCTGCCTAAAACTGATTTTAACTGGTGATAGTTTATTTGGAAAATATTTTACAAAATGGCTTAAGGATGATCCACAGTGTGCACCTGAGTTTTGTGAAAAATCTAAAGCCAAAGATTTCAGGTAAACCTATTTTCTCAAACTATTGCAGTTATAATTAATTTTTTCTTCTCTTGTTAAAAGCCGAATTCCTAAGTACTATTTGATGAAAATTAACTTTTGACATTCCCCATCAGTTTAAGGTGTCCACTGGCTGTTTTGTGAGGCTTGATCCTATCTGGTATTACTGTGCCCCAGTGAGAACATACCTTACTGCAAACTTACGGTGGCCTCCAGGCCTTTTCCAAGTCTGGCTCTGTACACCATGAAATTGCAAGTGTGGATTAAGGTACAGACAGAGCAGATTGCCTGAAGCAATGTCCTGACAGGCACCCTGTCAGCAGGTCGCAGTAGGCATGGGAGAAGTGGAGGAAGCCATGCCTCTGCCATCTTCAGGGGATGCCTTAGGACCCAGCACTGTCAACAGCAAATTGAAGGGAGAACAGGATGGGAGGCTGGGAAATGTGAAGTTATCATATTCATATAAGAAGGAGGTAGAGGGGAAAAGCCCAGAAGGCATGCAGCTTTCCCTTTCTCTGCCAGTATTTATTTCAATTTCACCGGCATCTCTGCCTTGGCAAGGTGATCAGCCAGTACTTCCTACTGAGGAGTCTTGATTTACCGGTTGTCAGAAAGATTCCCAATAATATATTGGGAATATATGGGGTCCCTATTGTAGGAAAAGTTGAAAAGAGCACTTGGAAATGGGTTGGTCTCCCACCAGTGATTGTAATAGGTAAGATTCGTCTCTCCATTCCCTTTGGAGAATTTATTTTTTTTGTCCTGGAGTATATTGTGGAAGTACTTAAAAGCTACTGAAAATTAATCTTCTGACTAGGCATGTGGAAGAGATGGGAGTGAAGGAAGACTTTTTGAACAGGTCAGAATCAACCCAAAAACCTGGCGAGACGATGTTGGGGCAACAGCAAATTGTGAGAAATAATAAAGTGTCAGCCTTTCTGCTCACCTGTGGCATTGCAGATCTTTCCCTCTCAGATGTAGGCAGGCTCTCCTCCACACAGAGGAGGCAGAGGGTGGAGCTCGGTGCCTGTATAAATTATATGTGTCCTTCAGGTTACTTCAGCAGCAGCAGCAGCACAACAAGCTGCCAGCGTGTTTGTCGGCTCACAGATCTGTTAGCCAAATTGGGGTTTCGGTCGCTGCCGCCATCTTTTGTGCCATGGGGAGCCCACCAGCCAAGGTAAGAGAGTGGCAGCCCCGCGCTTTGCGGTGGCCTGGCGCCTTGCTCTTGGGCCTTTGTGCTCCAGCTGTCCCGGGCAAACTCCCTCCTCGGTGATCTGCTGGGATGCAGAGGCTGGTGTGGTGCAGCGGGGGCATCCTGAACTTCGCAGACTCACCGCTCTCCTCTTTTATCTCGCAGTAGCTAATATGTAAGCGAGCTTCAGTGAAAACACAGAGAAAACGGGGCGCTTTGCTTTTATCGTGTGGTGTACATGCCGGAGTGAAGTCCGTGAAGGAACAGGAGGCTGGTCTTGCAGAGTTTACCTCCCGTAAAACGAAAGTGCGTTAGCCCTCCTGCGTGCTTTTCTCTGGATAGCACATGTTCGTTGCTTGTCCCAGCTGAAATAAACCAACAACTTTATCTAGCAACAAAGCATAATCTATATTACTTTAGCTGCAGGGGAGACATCTGATGAGCTGTTTGACTCATTAGATTTAGCTATTTATAACATAATGTTTACAGCGTTGGCAATTCTAGTGGAAGTATTTCATGTCTAGACTTGAGTTTTCTAATAGTAAGTTCCATTCAGAGATTTCAACTGGTGGCTTTTAATGTAAATCAACAGAACTATTAGCTGAAGATTCTTTTCTCATGTATATCTTAAAAAAAATGGACAGTGTCTGAATGCAAGATGTGAATTATTTACAGATAATCATTCTTTATGTATCAAACCGTATGTCAAGTTTTGCAGCAAATAGAAGAAATATGGGTGTTCATAGGTTTAAAATATAGTGAGAAACAGTGTTACATACTATGGCCTACAGAGATCATTAATTGTACCATGGTAATATTTGCAGGCAAAGTTAAACACTAGAAAAATATCAGTAGCTTGAACAGATAGCTCAAGGGATAGATTAAAAATATTCAAACATTCAGGCAAAGAAAATAAATTGTAAATGTCGTGTACTTTCTGGATAAAATTTGTATCTAGTCCACCTACCAGTTAGATCCAGACGTATCTATTGTAGATATGAATATTATCTATCACTTTTAAAGATCAGTTTTGTAATAAGACAGCTCTGGAGCTGCTAGATGGGTAGGTAGCTCAGATATAATTTTATCTAGAAAGTTTCAATGACAAAGTTCTGGCATTTCATCCCAGTGCTGCAACTGCAGTTCCCTGAGTATAGACAGACTCCTGGTTAATAGGCACCACTGCCAAAAGGTTTGAGTGCAAGCGTAGTTTCAGGTCAGAAAGCGTCTGTTCCCAAGGAAAGAGATTAGTTCAGTACTGCAGGTAGCTCTGCTGTTGTGTCAGGCAAGCGCGTTTCAGTCTGTGTAAGTTGGTAAACAGATACGGAAATAAGAATGGAGGCATTTCATGGTTTCTTCTTTTATATTAAAAATCCCACGTTTAGAAATGTGTGGATACTTCCAACTATCTAGGAAGACCTCCTAATCTCTCAGTTAGTTTTTTGCTCTTTAAGACAGCTACCAAATTGACACAAAAATGATTGTCAGTATTAATTTACAACTTTTCATATTTTTAATAAGATCTTTTCTTCTGCTCAGACAAGAATAATCCCTCTTTAGAAGTTTTATTTTGTGGATTATGGAGTCATTTTCGTCTCGTAAAATACTCAGAAATTTTGTCAATACAAAGCCCTGAGGGACCCACTCATACATGTAAAGAGGTGACTGATATATAAGAACAGGAGATATATCCCAAATCCACAATGATTCTTGAAGTCATCCATCAGTGATAACATGAAATTACAGAATATGTTTGTAAGGCGAACGAGATTTCCTCGCTAATTGTTCAACTTCCAATGATAAAAATTTGGGACAATTGTGATTCCTAAGCAAAATGAGAGTCTCATAGTTTTCTATATTTCTTCAGTCAGTCACTTTTTCCACTAGAATTTTTCATCCCTTCAATTTTAATGAAAGTAGGCAGCTGGTTGGAAGGAGAAATTGCTAGCAGTGATGGAAGGGCTAATAGCCCATACTAGATGTTAGAGATCTATGTGGAAGAGAGTACTTTAGAACCAGGCTGGTAATGAAGCTTTCTTATAGTTTATAAATTTGTAGATTTAATATCAATTTGGTAAATTGCCAAATTGTAGATGAACCAAATCCTCGGTATCTAACATAAAAGAATGGTGAGAATATGCCAAATGATTACTTTTGGTGTGAGATCTTGTAGGCAAGGTATTGTACAGCTTCTAGTACAGCACTGAAGAAAGAAGTAATCCATGAAAGAAAATAATTATTCATGTCTGAAACATATGTATAAAGCTGAGTGACAAATCCTACAGCTACTTTCAAAATGTCAGAAGACAGCAAAATCCTCATCTAAAGCTTAATATAATTTGACGTTATCCCATGGTGATAACTCTGCTCAGAGAACTGCTTCAGCTTGGTGCAGGGAGAGTGAAACAGTGACATTCCAATCAGCCTTCCAACATGTACAAACCGAGGACTTATTAAAAAAAAAGGAAAAAGAGAAGAGGTAGTTATGGGATGAGGTTCCCAGATTGCAGAAACTTCCCTAGAATGCTAACTTCCTAGTGAAGGTAGCCATAAGATCGTCTTCTAGTAGCAGCATGGAGGGGCAATAAAGATTGAAATCAAACATATGAGCTCTTGGTAGGTTTTTCTTCTTTTACTGCCATACACAGATTGTTTTGGTAGGCTCCTCAATATCTATGAGCTTGGAGAAGATTTCATACACTCAGAGTTGTCTTTTTGTAATGAAACCTTAAGTGACTAACTGCATGAAAACAAGAGATTTATGTGTCCTTCCAAAGTTGATCAACATTCCTATGGAAGGAAGTCAGTGAGCGTGTATGATTACAATCAATGAGATGGTGGCAACAGATGTGAATCTTCAGTCTGTTAAGCTTTGATACTGCTGTGGCAATTCTGACATGTTAGTTTTACCTCCTGATTACTGACTCTTCCGTATTTTAAAAAGAAATTACTCTCTCAAAGCTTGCTTTGAGAGTACAGAAATATAGTTTAATGCCAAATGCTATCAAGTGAAAAGAAGTTTGTTGGTTTCTTTTTTTTCCCCAAGTTTTAGCCTTCCCTTTGGTACTCTGGAGATGCTACTATTTATTGGCCTGGAGTGTTATTGCTCAGGATGCAACAATACACAGGTAGCTGAATCCTGCACTCTGTCGTTGGCCTCAGTGTCACACTACTAATTTCCCAGGAAAACCAGAATGATGTGCTTCTGAGAAAGCTGCCTTTGACTCTGGATGTTTACAGAGGGGTTTTGTTACTCTCTGCATGCCTGTACAAGAAACCATGTTTCTCCCAAGGAAGTGAACTAACACCAGCAAGAGCAATACAGCTGCAAGTCTGTCAAGGGCTGTCTGGGTATGGTGTCTGTGTTCATCAAGTTGCGTTAATTGTGAAGTTACATGTCGCTTTTCATGTTATGAAAATAGCAAATGGTACCTCTAACTGCAATTATTTTTTGCAGAAGAGTGTTCTGGAGCACCAGCAGTTTCAGGCAAAGATGTTATTTTAGACCATCCAAATCAGACCCTAGGAGTCTGCTCTGGACTATTGCTGAAGAAAATTAGCTCTGCCTTTTATTGATGAAAAAAGGAATTAGCCCACTCCTGAATGGTTATCACAGGTTGGGGTAACTGCAATCTTGGGAGAAGGATGGTTTCTGGCTTTTCTGTGGGATTTACACAGCCCTCAGGGTTTATTATGGCCACACTTTCTCATCTGAATCTGTTTGCCTTTTACCCTGCACCAACACCAGGACTAAGCTGCACTGCATCAGGAGTGGAAGGTCATCTTTGATGATGTTTCCATCGTTCTGCAAATGTTGAGATGTTTAAGGAAAGTGATTGGTGTTGAAAGGGCAAGGGAGGATGAGTGAGGCGCTCTGACTGTAGTGGCAGAGGGTGAAAACATGACATCTATCCTGTCTGCAACTGCTCTGAAGATGACCTGCAGATGCACCATTTTTATAAGCACTTAGGAAATTTTCATCACGAAAAGTTTCAAAGCAAATTTTATGCCAACATCTGTTTCTTCAGTGAAGGCAGGTTCTGAGAATGGTTTAGGCTTCTGTTGAGCAAGGGGGAAGTTGATTACAAAATGACAAAGAATTAACATATTAATTAAAACCAGTCACCTCTGTAATTGTCTACATAATCCAATAATTCATGTAAATGAAAACCACTAGGAATGCTGAGTGAGTGTTCCAACTGGTAGTTCTATGTTGAATAACTATTTGCAGAGGAAAATTAAAGTCAAATTCTTTCACTGGGCAGCTGGAATAATATGGAAGTGTCCCAGTTGGGACTTGTAATGTCCACAGTGCATTAAACTAAAAAAGTTTTAAGTATGTCAGTTTTAAATTTGGAGGAAGGCATACTAGAAAGAGTTCTTGTCTCACAAGAACAAATTTGTTTTGCATTTTTATACAAGCCAAGAGACAGACTAATGTGATTTTATAGGTTTAACAAGGGTTTCTCTGCTCAGGGCAGCTTTTAAATATTAATCTCAATTTTTAAAGTATGTAACTTTTAAGTGACATAATAAAATTTAATATTAAGCCTTTATTTGAACATGCTAATTCACAGTTCACATGATATCCATCTGATGTAACATAACTTACCTCTAAACAAGCCTGAATGAAACTGTGAATGCAGGCTATTCTCATCTCTAATAAACATGCCCAATAGTCTCCACCTCATTTTAAAAGAATTTCAGATTTACTGTAGTGAGCAACTCCTGTAGAGAGGTTCCTCCTTCCCCAACAGTTTGTATCTACAAGATTAATCATTTCCTTGTCAGGAAAATTAGTCATCGTGCTAACTTTCAAAATAAAATTGTCAAATTATTTAGAGACAGTGTAATGAGATTCTCTTTTTAGGCAAATAGAGACAATATTTCAGTTGGTAGTTTAAGCTTTAAATTTTAATTTATTAGTGGTAGTGAGACTGTAATAACTGCATCTAATTATTACTTAATATTGCTGACAAGCCATGCTAATATGGCATGCAAAAAAAAAAGATAAAACAACCGAAGATTAAAAGGAAATTTAAATGTACCTATTTGAAAAAAGAATTAAGTATTTCCCCTGCTTTTATTATTAAGATTGTTGCATTTATGTATGTGTTCACTCATGCTTATCAGAACATCTTTTGCAAATGGCAAGTATTTTCTGAACAGCTTAGGCTGGAAAGCTTAACTGTTAAGAGTTAGGAAGCAGTAACTTGAAATAGTGTTAAAACAATAGCTTGCCTGTGATAGAAATAAATCTCATGTCTTGAAGGGAAGTGCTTCCATTCCCATCAGGTATTTTCAGGATACATAATGATATGGAATTCTGTGATACCATGCCTGCAAAGCAGGGCAGTTTTTATTTTGTCTGAAGGATCTGTGATTTGTTCCTTTAAAGTCAGCAAGGCTCTCTGGTGAGCTTGCCCTCCTTGCAAGTGCCATGGAAATTTAGTCTCAGTTGAGATAGAAGTTTATTGAGCATTTTGCTAAGTACCGTGTCCTAGCCTAGTGTCAGCTGTGCCATGACCTGGGCAGGCAGCTGCAATTCCTTGTATTCCCTTCCAGAGGCCCCATTCTGACCTACCAGTGGCACAGGACCCTTGGGGTGTTGGCAGTACAACCATCACTGTGGCCATACATGCATCAGGTTGCCTGAAAACAAGTACCTCTGGGGTGACTATGAAAGCTTTCCATACCATTGTCTGAGCTTGTGTTTTCTCTCTCTGTCCTCATTTACTCGAGCTCCTTAGCAAACAGCCCGGTGTGCCATTGTGTTTTCATCTTAGCGTGGTGTACTTCCACTTGAGGGCGGTCACCTCGCTCCAAACAGATGTGGGCAGACTGTCCCCTGTTTCTAAATACCTCTTGATTTTGCGTTCTGAGCTGATAAAATTATTGCATTTGTTTTCTCTGCAGATGAAGTTTTGCCCCGTCCACATGCTTTCTGTAAGAATCATACAAGCTAAGAACATCAAGTCAAGAGACCTGTGTGAGTTGTGGTTTGATTGTGTTTTTAGTCACCTCCAGAGTTTACACAGTGAGCAATATTCTTAAGTTCTGAAGGTATGCGAGCAACGTATGCGAAGCACAGCAGTAGAAATACAAATGCCAGAGCTATAATTAGATCAAATGTCTGACATATCATTAGATTGGAATACATCTCTAGTGGCATTTCAGGGAACTAGTAAAAACCAAGACACCCAGATTAATTTTCTGGGCCAAGAAGGGCAGGTAGACTTTGTTAGGACACTCCGATCTATGAATCTGCTTGGGCAGGAATTTTGCCATGCAGGCTATGAATTTAGGGACCTTTTATTGAAATGTACCAATTATAAATAATAGTCAAAGGTAAATCAGAGAATTTCAAGCCTTCTAAAATACCTTATCTTTCAGGGTGTTTGCTGTTCTCGGATGACCAGTCACAATAAATTAAATCGATAGTTTTGGTTAAGGAGGACCTCTGCAGATCCAGTCCTAAGCCCATGCTGAACATGCAGGCAAACTAGACTTTTCTGTGTACTTTTGTGTTCAAGTGTCTTTAACTCGTTATCTCCCCTTCACAGCCTCCTATGTCTCCTTCTCCAGGTGTGCTGTGGAACAGCCATTCAGCTGCCATTTTGCAGAGGTCTCCCATGGGTTCCTCAGTTAGGACAGAGACCTTGAGCTGCCTTTTGTCAGTTTTTAAACTTCTGGCCTGTGTACTCTTCTAGTGAAAAATGACTCATTCAGCAAAAAAAAGCATCACTTTGCAGTGATTTACTCGAGTTACAGCTGAGACCATCTGTGCCTTGCCAAGCAGGGCCGAGCCCGGATGTGAGGGAGACCAGAGGGAGTGGATCCCCTTTTGGATGAGTAACAGCCTGCCAAAGGCTTCCTGTGCTCCAGTGGCAAATGCCACGTAGCAGCATCCAGAGGACACTAGAAAGGAGTTAGTGTGACAAGGCCTGTATTTCTGAGTTTCAATGATCTCTTCTATCTACTCTATTGAAGGGACAGTTCCACTTTCGTGCCAAAACCTTGCGGGCCAATGTTATTCACTGCTTGATACCAGTCTGAAGTA
Organism: Callaeas wilsoni; assembly: GCA_013398955.1. NCBI lineage: Eukaryota > Metazoa > Chordata > Aves > Passeriformes > Callaeidae > Callaeas > Callaeas wilsoni. The sequence continues at coordinate 45,063 of VWPU01002319.1, forward strand.
TTTAGGCATCTCAGGCTGCAGTAGAAATCTTCCGTCAAGTCCTGACTCCAGCTCTGAAAGACATCACCTTGGAGATTTCCTTTCACACCGTTGTCAAGCTTCACAAAGTAAATGCGCTTCCCCACCCCGGCTCTCCCCAAAGGATGGCTGCTCGAGGCACTGACTGCACTAACCATAAGGAATAGATATAGGATGGAAGTGAAATGAAGATTTCCGCCTTGCTCATGCCCTCCTGTTCTTGGGCCCACGCTGCCCTTGAGCTGCAACAGATCATCTTGCCTAGTGCCTAACACCTCTAGACAGCCATTGTGTCCCCTCTGCATGTTTGACCCCTCTAGACTGAGCAAGCCAGGCTCTGATCTTTGCTGTAATATGCACTCTCCTTTCCTGTAATCATCCTAACAGCCCTTTGTGGAACCAGCTGTAGTTTCAGTTTAACTTTTTAACATCATTGACTGCAATTGTAAGGACTATGCCTGAGGAATGGTCAGTGGGCATAGTCCGCTTTCCTCTCTCTTCACATGGGAAACATGGCTCTTAGTGCAGTTTGTGTGTGCATGTGTACATTTGCAATTTGTAGTTACTCAGGAATTAGACGGTTTTCCTTGGTTGTTTCCAAATGGTGATCTCTTTACTAATTTAAAAAAAAAAGTAGTAATATTTATTAATCTACAGGATTATGGCCTAGCTCTACTGTTCATTTATAACACTGGCATCAGGTTTTTAATTTTTCTCTGCTGCAGTGACTGCATCAGACTGCTATGTACGCTTGTGGCTGCCATCTGCTTCACCTGGAAGGCTTCAGACAAAAACCATCAAGAATTCTGACAACCCTGTCTGGAATGAGACTTTCTACTTTAGGATCCAGAGAGAAGTTGAGGTAGTAAAAAAATAGAAATGTCACCAATTTGAATAGCTGGGAATCCTCAGTTCACACCACGTTGATCAACTGTGCTAAATAATTTAAGAAAATGATTGCTTAACAGCCCGGTTTGCACAGAACAGTAGACATAAGAAGTAGTGGTTTTCTCAGCTGTTTACAGACATTGGTGATCTAAATGCCTGTATCTAAGCTAGTCCAGACTCCCTTTGTTGTCACAAAGCGAAAATGAGTGAAATAAGCACTGTTGTAGCATACTTCTGTGCTATTTTGGCATGGCTAACTTTGGAAGAGCTTTGCCTCCACTGGTTCTAAGGGAAGAGTAGAGAAGTTGCTGTGGTGTAGACAACAAATTTAATCCTTCCCTAAATTGTGGAATTTGGAGAACTTTGGGAATGAAGAAACTAAGTGTGTTCTTTGGGTGGGTTGTCAGTGTGATGCAGAGCACTGGTATCTTTTCTGTCTCAGGAGAGACAGAAAACTCTCTGTTGTAGGGAGTTGTTTTCTATTTCACAAGTTTCCCAAGATTGGGTGTAATAAAGCTCTACATTAGCAGACTCCTGAAGGAGAGCACATGCTTCTTTATTCTTACTGCTCTGCGAGTGAAACAGCTGCAAAAATCTATAATAATTTTTGTTTCTGTCTAACAGAAGCTGCGTAAGTGTTCTTATTTATTTTTTCTACTACCAGAACATTTTAGAATTGGCAGTGTGTGATGAAGATCCACTCACCAAAGATGACATGCAGTTCACAGTTCTTTTTAATGTTGCTCGAATCAGACCTGGGGAGACAATCCGTGAGACATTTGCTTTGAAATCAGAGGTAAGGGCTGAAAACACAAGGAGAGATCGACAAGATCTCATTGTCCACATTGTCTTCCATGTTAGGCAGGGTTTGGAACTTCATGAACAGGTAGCCTTATTTATCATTACCAATACCTCATCAAAACAGATATAATTTTGTTATATTTTTATGACTTCATGAATCTCTTTTTACAAATTCAGAAAATGAAGCAGATTCTCTCTCATGCTGTGTGAGGGCAAAATATTTTAATAGGAAGCATCTGTAAGTAATGATTTTTATCTTTTAGAATCAAATAAATACTTCCTTACCTTTCAGCTTTATTCCACTTTTGCCATGCTTAGGGGACATTTCCTCTTAAATGACAACTTCTTAAAAACATGAAGACAATTCACTCATCACTTGAATTAAATGATTCTTTCAGGCTTGGTGTTCATGCCGGGTTTCTTTCTAGGTGATTCAGATTTCTCTAGCCCATAGTAAAGGAATGTCTGTCCTGTTAACATCTTTGGTGTTTTATTAATGAGCCCATGAAAGAGAGTTGTCCGGTAAACAAAGCTGGGATAGGTCTGTGACAGCTCCTGGGCTTGTCTGAGCTGTGGCCGAGGTGTTGCTACACACTTATTGCAGAAAGGAGACAGGCCATAAAAACAGCTACTTCCCACATGCTGCAAGCTGTTAGCATGGATTTTCCTTGTGACCCTGCCGGCTGGTGCTGTGCACTTCTCAGCCAGTGGGTGAGTCACTGGGAAATACAATGATTCAATAACCACTTCAGTCACTTGCCTAATTTATCTCTTCTGGATTCAGTTCAAATGTGATTTAAATGGTTTGTATGTGGAAATGTCTCTGGTCTTATTCACATTTGTTGCTGAGCTTCAATGCCTTTCCCCCATGCACATTATCTTGCAGAAAGCCATTGTATTTCCTTTTCAATCAAGCTCTCCTTCTCTGATTGTATAACTCTACATATCACACAATGGGAGATTATTAATCTTAAGTGCCTTTCACAAGTTTGTTGTTTCTGATGCAATTTCAGCTTTGGAAAGCCACAACAACAAACTATCATTAGCAGAAGAGATGTCAGCCCTCAAAGTGCTTTTTAGGTGTGCCTGTGCTGCCAAACTCTTGAAGCCTCCAATAATCTATATTTATTTTACCCTTTTCTTTTTAGACAGAGAGGTGCTCTAAGAAGTGGGAAAGTTTGGAAGTGGAATTCTGGATGGAAAGAATGTGAGTAAAATTCCAAAGCTAAAAGGTATAGATCTGCCAGGGAGTAATAATATCTCAGAGGATGAGAAACTTCTTTCAGCTCTTTGTCCCAGCAGTGAACCCAAATTACAGTTTCAAACTTTTTTTTTACCTTCTCTAGCTAATTCCACCTTTCAGTATATTTCAAAGAAATCTTAAACTTCTGTTGAACATGTATATCTAGATCCTGGAAATGTAATAAAATTGTCACAATGTTTTAACTTTTACACAAGATGCATGTGAAACTTAACATGGGTGCTCTTCAAATTGTTGGTACTAATTGAACAATCCCTAGAGAACTGTGAAATTTCTCAGAGACCATAAAACTTGTCTTGTATTATTATAACAATATATACATGGAGTTATGTTGACAGTATTAGAAAAGTCACCCATTAGGCAATAGCTTAGTTAAACTGAAAAAACATACAATCAACAAATAATGAAAATAAGACCATCTCCCTCAAAGTGGTAGTCAGCATTGTCTGGAGGAGAACAAGTCCCATAAGACAAACCTTATCTATCTTTTAAATCCTATCACAGATTTGGGTGAAGAAACCCCCTAAACTACACATTCTGGAATATTTGAGCTCAGCATCAGGGGGAAAAAAAAAAAGTAGTCATCCAGTGAAAACTGGCTAACTGCATGATCAGGAGAAGGAGCTGTAAATAAGTCTTCTTATTCTTAAAACGTGAAGAAACTGCAGAAGAAAATCACTCGTGTTCTTGGTTAATTTCTCCCACAGTGAAATCCAAGAAAATGTGTGTAATTTACCTGTGAGAGGTACCTTAAGAGATGGTATCATGTCTGATGATGGTAATCATCTCCTGCAAATGTGGGAGCAGTCACAGCCAGATATATAAAAGGTCAGAAAGAGAAGCAGCACTTGGGAACTGGATTCAGACTAGAAATAAGAGGAATATCTTTCACCATTCAAGTTATGAGGTGTTTGGAGGATGTCCATCCCTGGAAATCAAACCTAGTTATTTAAAAACATTTTACAGCTGAGATAGAAGTTTTAAGGCTGGAAATGGTATTTGGTAAAATACCCTGGACATACAAAGGTTACGTACTGCAAAACTTTAATGGTCCTTTCAGATATATGAGAGCATTTATGAATGTGTGTAACATAGGGCTGTTGGAATATTTGCCTTAGTGAAAGATGCTGTTAGTAGACTCTACAGATTACTCATATTATTAAATAACCACATCCATTCAGTGACAGACCAAGGTCTTACAAGGTAAAATATCTGGGACAAAGACTTTTTATTGCTTACCTCTGTGTTTTGCAGTCATACATATAGCACAGTGGGAGCTAATTCGTATTTGCCATTCATTTGTGATCAGCCATAAATTATAATATGGACTAGTCAGAAATGTCTTTCCTAATAAATGTTTGCAGAGCACATTAATAGTAGTCTTTGCTTTCCCCAAGTCATATGGTCATTTGTTAATAGCAGGACACGGTTCCACATATACCAGTATGCCTTTGTTCTGCTGTAACTTAGCACACAGTTTTAAGCATTAGTATTTAAGCATTAGTATTTTTATGGGCTTTCCTGTCTTTCTTTTTGCTTGGCTGCTATATTTTGGTTCACATGCTTAACAGGGGATCATGTATTTTGCCTTTTAGAAAACAAATTGCGATAGGGGACCTATATTCAATTTTAAGTGGGAAAGGTCATAAAACTGCTATATAAAAACCAAAATAAAACACACCACAACCCAGCTATTCACACAACTTTTTTTGTTTGTTATTTGTTTTTATCTTTTCAGTCCTGGCCCTCCAGAGCATCTCATTACCAATGATGTCCTAGTGGTAAGGTTCACATGAGAATTTATCTTGGAATGACTTTTGCTTCATTTTGATCCTCTCCTCTTCGCCCCATTTTATAGAGAGAGCACAAGCTACCATGATAGATAGGAGCATGGTGTGCATTTTAAAGTTAGAGATATGGGACTGTGCCCTTTTGTTACAGCTCAACTGTTGCCCTCTCCATACGAAAAGAGAAGCTGTGTTTCTTGAAGTCCCCAGCTATTACAGATGTCAATATGTTGCCAAGCTGTGGTTTGTTACTCTTGCAGAACCCTGTATTTATTGGTGTTCAAAGTGAAAACCGATTGTTTTTCTCGTAACACAGTATGGCACTTGGCAGGAAAAACAAAGGTTAGAAAAGGTCTGTAGAAGGTAACAGTAGGTACTGTGTGCTTATAACTGGAAGGGTATCTAATGTGACAGCTTTTTGGGAAATTAGTTTTTTAATAAAGAGTTATTTTAGTTGTTGAAACATAGAGCCCTGTTTTGGTGCTGCTCATCATGTGGTACATTACCTGTCTCCTCGGGCTGGCCCAGCAGCTAAGGAGTACCAGGTGCTTCATGCCAACTCCTCCAAGCCTGTGCATGGTTCCCAGAGGCTAGCCCTTGATACCCCTGAGGCAAAGTAACACATATTCTGTTCTTTCCTCCTCATTTTCTGTGTGAGGCATTAGAGTTGCAATGATTGGCATGCATTGTTCCTGAAATGACTTGGAAAACTGTCCTGGCATGAGTTATTAAAGGTGAACTGGAATGACTCAGGTGGACGGTAGAGTGGAATAAATCCAGGATTTCCCTACATCAGGGCCAGTAAGAAGATGCTTTGTAGACTAATCACTGCCACAATACACAGAAACTCATCATCAGGTGTTTTCCCCCACCCTTCCTAAATAATTATTAGATATATGTGTTCGGGCACCAGTGTGTTGTACAGAGTTTCCTGATTTTGGGATAATTTGAATGGATTAACAATCTCTGACAATGCATCACTGTATTGACACTCTGAAGCAGTGCAACTTGGGCTGCTGTCCTGGAATAATGGGCTCTGAATTTTCTCTTGGATTTCTCCCACCACTGAGACCAGTTCAGTTGGCTCTATGTTATAGGCAGTGGTTGTCTGCATGATGTTTCATTATTTGCAGAAGATGTGGCATTTGCTTTCTTCAGCCTTTTCTATTCCTGCCTTTTACAGTCCCGTGAGGTTTGCTGCTTGGAAGTGCATGTGGACATTAATGAAAGCAGGAAATACTTGAAAGGTATGGCAATTTCTCTGTGAACTGAGGACATGACCAAAGCAACCCTATTATAGTCATTCAGACCCAGATGGAGACATTTCAGAGTACAGACACAATTAAGAATGTTCTAAATGATATGTAGATAATGTAATGATATATGATTTAAATAATGAAATGTAATGTATTGAAATGCCCTGAACTGCCCTGAACTGATCTCTGTGTCTTTTCCTTGAAGCTATCAAGTTTGGACACAGTAGACTTTGCTGGTGGAAGTAAGAGAGAGTGCTGACTCTGGGAGCACTCCAAGCTATGGGGGTAAAGGCAGGAGTACCAGGTCCTGTGCTGTAGGAGACTTGCCAGTAGGGTACCTTACAGAGGAGCTACCACAGAAAATTACTCCAGCAGAAAGTTTGCCAATTTTGTTACCTATTTTGCCCAAACAGCAGTACTATTCTCTAAACAAACCTGTTTTTACTAGAGGGTAAAAATCTTGTGCTTACGGTGCCTGCATCTCATGAAAGGACACAGAAGACGACAGAGTACACCGATACTTTCTACTTCCATTGCGTGAAGGCTTGGGAGCCAGTTCTAAAAGTCAGGCTGCAGGTAACGGGCACTACACTGTGCTACTGTTCATACTGCTGGCTTATTTCCAGTGTGACCAAAACAGCAAAGACCTGCATTGTTTCTGTTCTGTGAATACAACCCGTGCTTTTCATTTTTTACAGAAAGTTTCTGATAAGGAAGATGACAACAGCAATTTAAGTGACACCTTAACGGTACCACTGAAATTTCTCCCTGTTGGACATAAAGTGAAAGTAACCCTTCCCATAAGACACGTAAGTGTTTAATCATTTATAGGACCTTCTGGAGGGGAGAGTAGAATAACCCTCACTATTTAACACATTAATATTAAAAAAACCCAACAAAACAGCAAACCACATAGTAAATCTGAGTGAGAATTTTGGGCAAATATAGGTTTTCTGTGAAAAAGGTTCATTTACTCAGAGAAATATGAATTTTCTGTCAATAAAATCAATGACTGGGAATTCATCCTGGCAAGTTTGAGATGCATTTCAGACCAACCTCTGCTGTACTTTTACAGTTAATGAAGGATATTCAATACCCCAGCAAGGTTTTGGGATGCCCGTCAGCTCTTTATCAAGCCTGGGTGCTAGCTCAGTCTATATACCTAACCTTTAGAGGGCTAAAGTTAGATGTGTTGAATTATGCCCTCAGGGAACAATGCTGTCACGTTCTTACAAGTGTACAGTCATGATGGTAACTGGCAGAGAGATACAACTCTAAGTTGCTTTAAAGGCAGTAGTCATGCTGCTGTGTGGCCAAATGGAATTGATGAGTCCCTTGAGGGTCCCTTTCAAATAAGAATATTCTGTGATCTCTGAAGCTGTTAATGATAGCCAGACATCCTTTTCCAGACCTTGGAAATGAGAGGCAAAAATAGGAGGAGAATAATTTCTTAGCAGCCTTTCCCATAAAGAGAAGGGAGAATGAAAGTTTATTTTGCCACCAGTGATTCCTCACCTCTCTTTTTGGACTCTCTTTTACCTCTAGCTTTTTGGAAGGGTGTGGTGACTTGTATTTCCTCTTCTATCACTGTCTTTATCTTCATCCTCAGGAATATTTCAGTGTAGGTTTTACTAAGTGGCAGTAAATGCAACCAGAGCATTTGGGTGCAGAGGGTGGCAATTTGATACTGCTGCTGGATTAGGCTGTTTTGTGGACAAATATTCATAGTGAGGAAGAAATCCTGGTTCACAGCCCATTTTTACAGTCGCTTCAACCCCTCCTGCCTCTTTTACTTCTCTGTAGAATTTGTTCGGTGTTTAGTTGCTTTCTGTCTCTTTCCTGCTGCAGTTTTCAATAAAAAAAATGTATGCAGGGTGGTGGTGGTGGGACTTTTCAGGAGGCACTGAAAATCTGAATTCAAAACTTCTCTTTTTCCCACCATTCATGTTCCTGCTGTCTTCTCTTTGTTTACAGAATGTGCCACTACAGTTGTACCTCCAGCTAAATGATTGGTAAGAGGACTGGTTTGTTTCTTTTTCTCTAAAGGTTTTATTGCTCTTTGAACTGTGAAATCTAGAACAGAGTATCCTTTATTTAGATGTAAGGAATGCACAAGACTAGGAGCAAAATATAACAATTAAAGAGTCACCACAACAGATCAAAGCTAAATGTCCTTAGGGCAAAGGAGTCCCACTAAGATGGAAAAAAAATTATGAGAGTTTCAGACGGTGAAGGACTTAGTCATTGAGTGTCTTTTGCATCAAAGAACCAAAGACTAAGGCTGGAGACTTCTTCAAAAAGGGCACAGGAGGAAGGCAGAGTGAAAAGAGAATTTGAAATAGCAAAACATCAGAGTCCATACATTACCCAAACAACACACGTTGTATTAAGGAAACAGACTGGTGGCTCTGGTGATATCAACAGAAAGAAGTATAAACTAGGGAAGACAAAATGTTGCATTGTAAAATAATGTGTCAGACAAGAAACAAATAAAAATTGAGTATCTTTTCATTGTACAGTTTCTGTATAAATCTGCAGTACAAATCCCCATGAAAGACTTTGTTAGGTTTAAGTCACCCTTTGCTCAGAAATCATATGAAGCGGAAATAGAAAGGATTCAGCTTACAAAGCTACTGAAAGTCACAGAAGCCCTTCTTTGTTTTTTTATTTATTATCGTTAGCTGACAGTAAATCTTACACTGAAACAATAAAGACACCATGTAGAAGCAAAGAAGTTGATTTCTTTGCAAATGAAAGATGCATTTCTGTATGAATCTGAACAAGGAATCAGGATGTTTTATGAATTCATTAGATTGCAGTTGCTGAAAATAGATCCATATACATTTTAAACACCAGTTCTGTGCATCTGGATTTATTTATGTTTCAGCACAGAAAAACTAGATGTGCGCTTTGGGTATGATCTATGCCAAAAAGAGCAAGAATTCCTGCATAAAAGGAAGAGAGTCGTTGCCAGTGCCCTGAAAAGGATTCTTCGTCTGGAAAGAGATCTACATGGACATGAGGTCTGTGCACTGGAATCCAAGCACGGGGTGTGGGTCTATTGAATTAGGATTGGCACAACTCCCCTCGAAATTTCTAGTAGTTTTTGCATGTTGCTAACAAACCCATTGATTGAAACGGCAGCAGAACAGAGGCTCTCAGTGTGACATACCCCATACGCATGTAAAATTTCATCTCAAGTATTCATGCCTCCAATCTTTTCAATGGGCCAAATTACCAAGAACATAATATACCACTCTTCAAACACAGTTTCCAACAGTATGGTGCTCTGAGTCAGCAAGATACGAGGCACTGTGTTAGATCCAGCCTAGTCAGGCAACCCAAACCCAAAGGAAAACAGGAGTATTGGAAATTCAGCTCACATAAATAGTTACTAAATCAGTGTAATGTCACTTCTTTAGGCTTGTTTTTTCTTCATTTTCAGAACTCTTCTTACAAAGAGTAAAAATTTTTTGTGGTGAAGAAAGAACATTAGAACATTTTATGACAAGCTGAACTATGTTTTGTTGCCAAGATCCAGGGTGAATTTTTAAGAGAAAACTTGTTTTCTTGCAGGAATTTTATTTGTTGAATGAATGCTGTCCAAAGAATTGGCAGAGGTCAAAAAACTTCCTTAATCCATTTTAATTGCATTTATTGCAATTTCTTTTTATTTATAATAAAATCATATAATTATCTATTCTTAAGCATTGCAATTCCAATTATAGAGAGCAAAGTTAGGCATGAGGGTTAAAATGGCTACATATTCAAACTCATCCAAGCATTGGGGTTAAGAGTCTCTGAAGGTTAATTTCAATAAGGTACTGGTAAAGATTGCCTAAGTGGTGATTTAATTTCATTGTCCTCCAATGAATCTGCCAAAGAAACTCCGAGAGCTGTAATTAGACTGTTCCAAGTAGCAAGGGAGGAACTTTCTGAGGATAATATTTGTGTTTTGAACAGGTCCCAGTAATAGCTGTTATGGCGACAGGCGGAGGTCTCAGAGCAATGTCAGCTATGTTTGGCCACCTTTTAGCTCTTCAGAAGCTAAATCTGTTGGACTGTGTCACCTATCTCACCGGGGCTTCTGGCTCAACATGGTGCGTAGAGAAAATGAGATTGGCTTTGGAATGACTGTGACTACTTTTCCACACAGTGAGAGATGCATCTCTTTCAAAGACATTGTTAGCAAGTGAACATGATTCCCTCTTGAATCTCTTAATGTTGGCTCTCAATTATAACTTCAGTTTAGGCTCACTGATTCTCTTTCATTGATTAAAGTGATTGTGTAAATATATCAATTTTCCAAAATCATCTAAATAAATGGGTGATCTTCTCTCATTTCTGCTCCTTAGGACCCTAGCAGACCTGTATGAGCATGCTGACTGGTCACAGAAGTCTCTGGAGGGGCCACTTAAGGCAGTAAAAGAACAAGTGACAAAATGCAAACTCAACCTTATGTCTATAGACCATCTGAAGTATTACCACAAGGAACTTGCTGAAAGGGCAAAAGCAGGACATGTGCCATCTTTTACAACTCTGTGGTCACTTGTTCAGGAGATGTTCTTACACGAACAGGTAGGTACATGGTCCTGCCACACATTTGGGAAACATCCACTTACCTTCTTTAGAGCTTTACTCTTTGAGGGCATGATGTAATGTGTGTAACAAATCCAAAGAGACTGAGCCATCCCAGTGTGGTTTGTAAACTGTGACAGATGATCTTGTAGGCAGGATTTTCCAGAGTAGGTAATCATTTGAAGATGCCTCTGTCCTAGGGTGCCAAACAGCTAGCAATTTCAGTAGGCAAACTTCCAGAAAAAACTGAGGAATTCCCATCCCCCAGCCTCCCTGAAAAGTCAGATTTTTAAAGTCTGTTTCTAGTTTGACATTTAAAAGTTAGTGTAATCTGTCCTCATGTGAATATTACTCTCAGCCTTAGTAAAGATCTGTGGGATGCAGGCAGGCTAGGCACTTAGATATTCTAATGAAGAAGTTATAGGTATCCACAAGGTAACCAGGAAGGAAAGTGCAGGAACATGAAGGAAAAGGCCTCTTACAAAAGTGTAATTACAGATTCCTCTGTGTTGTAAAATATCTGTTATCAATCTTTAAATCTTTGCTTGAGTAGATTGTGCCAGTGTTATGCTCTACAGAGGTTTGCTGTGATTTTTTTGTCACACTGATTAGCCAAGAAAGTACAAACTCACAGACCAGCGCAAGGCATTGGAGCATGGACAAAACCCATTGCCTTTCTATGCAGTCCTCAATGTGAAAGAGGAGAAGTTTGGTACTTTCAAATTTAGAGGTAAGTGCTCCTGGAGTTTCTTCTGATTCTGGGCATGGATTAAAGAGAATTTGGAGGGAGATGTGTATGTGTGGAGTAAAAAAGGGGAATACATTTGTTGCTTGCCCTGACTCAGTATTCATCTTTTAATAAAATGTTTGTCTTTTTTGCAAACTGCCGGGTCTTTGTTAGAAAGAGCACATCTGCTGGATAACTTCCTCAGCCATAAACAGGACATTAATTAAAAATCTGGGGTAAAGTCCTATTTTTGCCACAGACATTATGAGTGAGCGTGGGCAAATCATCTGATCTTTTTCTGCCATGCCTATAAAATGACTTTGATGCTTCCTTAGTCTCTAGGGATGCTGTGAAATGTAATTATCCCTTCCTAAATACTGCACTGATGAGGGTATGAAAATGGAGTGGAGTATGATTGCTGTGGTGGGTGTGATATGACATCCTTTGAATGGACACAGGCCACATTCAACAAAAGGCATGAAAAGCAGTAGATACTGGAAAGAAAAGCAATTAGTCCTTATGTTTGCTTAGGTTTAGAGCTACTGTCCTACTGTAATGCCTGTGCAGGACAGCTTAAGCCAGGAAACTGCACATCCATGCCACCCTGTGATAATTTCTAGTGTGATGTTGGTGTGACTTCAGGCTGCTTTGTTACATCTTGTAAACTGGCAGTTTTGGGTTAATAGAGCTTTCATACCAGTCACTCCTTTAAATTCACATCACTCTTGCAAGTAGTAGAGTTGATGCTCTTGATTTAGAGAGGCAAGTGCAATCCCAGAGCCTTTATATAGAAATAGATATCTAAGCATTTGAACCTAGTGTAAGAGTTTTCTGAGTTGAAAAAGCTGGTTGCAAATAATCTCTCAGTTTGTATGGAAGTAGATGGTGCAGTTGCAGTACAAATGTGCAGATAGCACAGAGCTGCTGAGACAAGCGAGATCTTTGGGAAGGTGTTGGGGTTTTATTTTTATTGCAGCAAACATGCCACATGTCAATTCTTTGTAGAGTGGGCAGATTTCTCTCCTTATGAAGTGGCCATACCAAAATATGGAGTCTCCATTCCTTCAGAATATTTTGACAGCGAGTTCTTCATGGGAAGGCGAGTGAAGAAGCTGCCAGAATCTCGGATCTGCTATCTGGAAGGTGACATAGCAGTGCTATGTAGTTAATCACAGCATCATAGAAAGCATGATATTTGCTAGCCACAGGCACAACAACTCTTGCCAGCACATCTGCTTTAGGTCTTAATTCAGTGGGCTTTTTACCCCTTTCATACACATCTGCTCTTTGTATATCTTCTTTCCCCCTGTCCTCCCTTTTCACCTGGGTAGATTTGGGAAAGTTGCAGCGTGGTTCCTGCTCCATTTTCTAAACCAAACAGGATGGTGGAAGAGGCAAGTTGAGGAAATAATAAGCATTCCTTCCCTGACCAGTCTCCAGCTCTTCAACTTCATAAGCTATATTTCTAGACAAAGCATTACTAGGGTAGAATTGGAAGGAGCTGAGAATAAAATGTCATCTAGAACAACCCACAAGGGCAGGAGCCACCCGAGCTTTGTGGATTGAGGATGGTGTCACTAATCTTCTCTGCCTATAAGGATGAAGGAAGCCCTTTTGGCCTCCAACAACTACTTTGACTGGCCATTTTGCCACCAAAGGTGAAGAAAAAGGAAAAAGCAGCTAGTCAGAGGAACCCATCTGTCCCAGGCAGATTTTAAATCCTTATAACTGTTTTAGTTTTGATACCAAAAACAAGGATAGAGGAGAAAAACCACATATTCCTCTCACTGTGGAGTCTGCTAGAGATTCAATTTGTTCCTCTTGTACCTGGCATAGAGCTTAATGAGGAAGGATAGTTCTTTCTTTTCCAAAAGCAGATTCACATATGGAGCCAATTCTATTTTGAACCTGGACCAGCTGCACTCCACAGAAACAAAACATGCCTGGAAGGAAAAAATGAGTCTTAGATCAATTTAAATAGTAAATCAGTTTAAAGAAGGCCTTTATGCTTACATGGCTTCACCATGGCTTTCAAAGCCTACTTTCCCTTACAGGTACACAGGAAACTTTCTACAACATCATTTGGGTGACTGATACCTCTTATTTTGTTGCTCTGTACTATGCAGTGAGTGTTCTATGTGTAGTTACCTCCTGAGAAATAGCACTGAAGTACTTGCACCACTATGTTTGAACTCTCTGAGACCTGCTGCTTACGTGGTGTCATGATGGGCTCAGGCTGGGTGGGCTAATAATGTGTAGCATGGATATTTGTAATAGTCAGTGGTTAACATGTGGTAGTGCAGTACTTTTCCCATGGTTTGACTTGCAGGTCTTTGGACAAACATCTTTGCTAGGAATTTGCTGGATGGCTTGTACTGGTCCTCAAATTCAAATGAATTCTGGGAACGATGGTCTCAAGATATGGTAGATATAGGTAAGAGTTTCTAAAGTGTTGCCTCACTGTGGATGTTCCAGAGTGATTTTAATCTGTATCAGAATGATTGCTATGTCCTCTTCTCTTCTCTCTTTTCCCCAGAGGGATGCTTCATGTTAGTACAGATGTTTTTCATTTAAAATTTTCTCGTGGTCTGTTAAATGACTCTGCCCGTGACTGCAAATGAGAAGGGCGGCTTTTACTTGTGGGCAAAAGTACAAAGCCAGTATGTCATTTTAAAGACTAAAACACAAAAGCTATGCCTGCTTTAAAGAAAACTAAGTATCTCTTTGGTAAATGACATGGGTCATGTGCACATGCTTTCCAGAAGCCTGCAAGAAACAGGGATGGGAGGGACCCACAGGAAGACAACAAGGGCAGCTAGCCAGCAGAGGTGTCTGGCAGAGCAGATTGCTGTTGGTTTTTTCTCTTTTTCATGGTTTCTTCTCTATTTCAGAAAAACATTCTCCTGAGGAAGACATTACTGTTATTGAGCCTCCATCTTGTTTGTCAGGAAAGTTGTATGAAATTTTTCAGGACATTATGACCAAGCGTCCACTACTGGGAAAGTCGCATAACTTCCTGAGAGGCTTAGAGTTTCATAAGGATTATATCCATCAGAAAAAATTTATTGAATGGAAAGGTAACTGCAACAAAGAGTTAGCTGCACTGTGCAGGTAACATCTCAGATTTTTTTTTTTTAGACTTTGGAAAACTCATATTTGTTTCAGGGTTTGGAAATCAGCTGAGTTGGACCTATGTTTGTGGTGTCTGTTTCTTTAGGGTAACAAGTTAAAATGATCTAGTCCATGGGCTGCTCTTTCACTTCCAGAAGATACCTGTAATTTGTGTCAAGAAATGCTTTTCTACAGGAAGTTTGTCACTCTGCATAGGTACAGTAGTCAAAAGATTCAGGAAGGGCAGAATCTTTTGAGGTCAAGAAACAAAGGTAACACCAGAAGCATAAAATAGGTTATTATGTGGATCATATGAAGGAAAGGACTAGTTGGAAGCATGTGGCTGCCCATATGTCTGGTATTTCTGCCTGATGAATTATCCATCCAGAGACCTCTCTTTAACCCCTCAGAAGCAGAAATACCAAAATCCAGCTACAGAAAGTTAAAGTCACATAGGTTTAGGCTGTAAATGTTAAACAAACAGATACATAAGCTTGATGTATAAATTGAAGAGTGATTTTCTATGGCCTTTGCTCTGTAGGCAGGCAGAGTAAACAGCAATAATAGTTTTACCTCAAAACCTATGAAACAATCTGTGAGATGACAGCAAGGTGCTGGAGCTGAGGTTTTCTGGATCACAAACCTTCCTATAATGCCAGCATCTTCGTTTATTCCATGAACAGGTATCTATGTGGGAGGACCCCACATTATTGAGGTTAATCCTACTTCAGCAAGAAAGTGTTCTCTGCCTTCTCTGAGCCTGTCTCTTTGGCAAGTTGCATTTTCTCTCCTATTTTATGCAAGTTACAACGTGTTTTGTCCCTCTCTCCTCTTGCTACACAGTTTGCTGACAATGGCAAGAGATGGTGGCGCTTTTCTATGGATTAAGGCAGAGCCCACAGTGTGCTATCTGCTTTTAAAATGTTCAGTAAGCAAAAAGTCTGTGTCCTAAAAGGGTCTGCTCTAAGAAAACAAATGAAAAAAAGGAGAAAAAACAAGTAGCATAAGAAGGGTGGGTGAGAGAAGGAGCAAGCAAGTAGCTTCAGAAGGTGGATGAAGGATGAAATTGTCAGTCAGTAAATGTTAAAAAACATAACTGTCCTTATATTTACTGACTATCAGTTTTTTAAAGACAAATGGGTAGAAGCAGATTTCAAGGAGAATTTTGAGGAAGTGAGCATAAGAACATTGATGACTATCTCAGGGTAGATATTGTACAAATAAAGTAAAATATGTGGAAGGCATGAAATCCAGAGTGGGGAAAAAGGAAATTGAAAGCCTGGAGTGGGAAAAATTAGCAGGTTTTCCATCTTCTTTTGGTTGCCTGCATAAGACCAAGCTAAGCTGAGGTATGTATCCAGCTCTAGGAGCAAGAGGAGATGCCAGGTCTGTGAACAGAAATGACGGTCTTATGGTAGTTGAAGTCTTGAGAATATAGCTTTGTTTTAAAGGTTTCCCTGCAGCTCAGGTTATCTGACATATTAAAAGAAGACTTTCAATGCCTAATTTTTTTGATGAGAAACTGAACTAATAGTCTGGGATTAGTGTAATGCATTTATAGTAGGGTTCCTGCTTTCAAGGGTATTTTTGAGACAGGATTTTAAAAACATCTCTATTTGGATGTTGGATGGAAGAAAAGATTCTCACAAGAAAAATGTCTACTTCTAGTTCACATATACAGCCATGAATAAATGCTGCAAAGTTCCATCTCTGTGATAAGAAAACAGGGGGAATGGAATTTCATCTAAAAATGTTCACCGTGCCAAATAAAACTAAAAAGTATGCTCTGTTTCTTCTGTGAGGGACTGCGAGCAAATGTCTCTTATTACAGTTGAATCTGTGAATTCTCAGCAGCCTTGAATGCTAAAATAAGCACATTTTGTAAAGACTTGACAGTGAGGGAATGGAAAAATTATGAATTATTACTTCAAGCTGGTGTGAAACATTCCAGGCTATGGAACAAGCTAGAATTACTCTGCGTGGTTTAAATCAACACTACAGAATATGGCCAAGGAAGCAGAGCGATTGAATGAATTGAAATGCTGGAACTTACCAATAGTATTTCTGTGATCAACAGTCTCTTAAAATGCCTAAACACAATGATTTAAGGCTCAAGTATTCTGCTCTGGGCTTTGCTACCTTATTTTGTGAACTTGAGGAACTCTTGAACCACTATTTTGATGCTCAGAACCATGGCAAAATGATCCCCGTTCCATGGGACTGAAAGTGTACTAGAGGAACAAAAGAGGACTTGCCTTCTACAGGGCAAGCTGGTCAGGTTGTTAGCAGAGAAGTAAGAGTCTAGCTATCAGAAACTGGCTTTAGATTTCAACTTGCCAGTTGGTGTAATCCCCTTTTGGCATTGATGTGAGGTTTAATTAATTCAAGCAGTATTTTAAGCTGTTGGTAGGTGACGTTGTATGCATGATGTGGTATTTTTTTACAGCATGGCTAAAATAGTTTGTATGAGATCACTGAAAGTGAGTTAAAGTCAGACTTTTCAACCTGAGAGAGGGGTCTAACCCTGAGAAGGCAAAAGCAAAAAAAGAGCAATGCAAAAGTGCAGTCATGTATTGTGTTTGTTACTTGTGTTGCTACACTGTGAAATTGTTTTCACTGTTTGCATTTTTCCCAGTTCTTGGGGGAAAAAAATCTGTTGAAGTCTATATTTTGTGAAAAATGACTCCCCAGAGCAGCTGTGAGGTCAGTGGAGTCTGTGTCTCACCTGTCCTCTGTCTGGCTGCCCCACGGCCTGCCTTTGTGAGTGTGCCTGGGAGAGTGTGGAAACAGGCCAGGTGTGCCCAGATGTGCAGTTCTAAGGGCGTGCTCCTGAGGCCGTGTTTGTGGGCTCACGTTGTGGAGGGAGGTGACCCTGGTCATGAGGGTAACCAAGGAGCTCCCCTTAGCATGTGGCACAGACAGAATTACTCACTCCTCCTTTCCTAGCAATGCACCACTCACTATATTCAAAATGTTTTTCAGACACTGTTCTGGATGGTTTCCCTAACAATCTGACACCGCTGCAGAAATATCTTTGTCTGATAGATGTTGGCTATTTCATCAACACCAGTGGTGCAGCACTTTTCAAGCCAGAGAGGAATGTAGATGTCATTATATCCCTTGATTATGGTTTGGGGCATGCCTTCAAGGTGAGAAGATAAACTTACTCTGCTCCTTGTGGAGTAAAACTCTTCTTGTCTTATTAAAACTTTTAAGTAAGTGGCTGTCTAAATCTTAATCATATATCACGATACCTTGAAGGAGGAAAGAAACTTCCTTCAAGAACAGAACTATAGAAACTGTTAGGCTCTTTTCTCTATAGGAGATTACAGCATATACTTCCTAGAATACTCAGAGAATTGCAGTAACAATTGTTTGCTGGAGACATGCCTGTGATCTCTTCTGGTCTGTCATGATGAATTCTGAGCGTGCCTTTGGGTCATTCACTTGGGCTTATAAAAAATGTTACAGGGTGATAAGTGGCATTGTCTGACTTCTGTTGAGTGGTGGTCGAAAGTAAGGTTGTACTGTGGCTACTTTGGACTACACATTCATTTCGTAGTGTTTCTAGGAAAGGAGTTAAGATGCCATAGTATTTCCAGGATACCTGAGTAAACCTGATTCTTGTCTTAGAGCTTTAACTCTGTGACATTCTGTGTCTGCAGCAATTAGAGATGACATACAAATATTGCAAGATGCAAAAGATCCCATTCCCCAAAGTGGAGCTAAGTCCAGAAGAAGAGAAGAACCCAAAGGAATGTTATATATTTTCGGATGCAGAGGACTCCAGAGCACCCATAGTAATCCATTTTCCCCTGGTGAATGACACCTTTAAGGAATTCAAGGAGCCAGGTAAATGCAGTCAACAGAACTATGCACTGTGCTCTATCCCTGGTATGTGTTGCGTGTCCATTGATGGCCGGCAGAAGAGCAACCTCCGTAGTCCTGCTGGTTGTTCTCCACTTGAAAAGCATGGAGGGGACAGTCCTGGGCAACTCAGTGCCACACTGCCTCTTCCAGCCCTGCCTGGAGCAGATGGCTCGTGTCACTGTCCCTTGCAGCAGAGCTGTGGGTCTTCCACCCTCGTGCCTGATGCCATGTCCTGCCGAGAGAGACATGCAGAGTGCCGGAGCTTTTCTGGCACTGGGAGGAGGGAGAGTAAACAAAGGCACAGGGAGCTGTGGGAGCAGGGAGATAAGGGCCTCCTGAAGGACCTGCTGGTGGGCTGGAAAGCAACAGCAGCAGGAGCTGGCCCTTGGGCCATCCAGCCCCAGGGTTGGCCCTGCACCCCTGCCTTCCCCAGGCAGGCTGCCTGTGGTCGAGAGGGAGGTGCAGAGGAACCTCCTGCCCAGGCCTCGAGGGACAGCAGCCTTGGGCAGGGGGAACATGTGTGGCTGTGGTGGGAGAAGCTCCATCTGGTGCTTGGTAGGAGCTGGGGCAGAGCAGAGAGATGTGGAGCCAGCCTGAGATGTGCAGCTATCTCTGCTCAAGCACCTGGGGTCAGCTCCTCCCAGCTTTACCCAAAATTCTATTGGGACCCTGAGTGGAACTAGAGCAAAATGGAAGTTTCTGAGGGAGTGTTTGAGAAAGGTAGGAATAGCAGCAAAAAGTAAAAGTACTTTTCTGCTCTGATGTTCAGTGATGCTCAGTGAATATGTACAGCAAGAGCTAAACCAAGAAAATCACATTTAGAAACTCCTTGGATGAAAAGAGGAGATACTCTGTAGAGGGAACTAGGCTTATTCAGTGAAGGCTGGAAATAGTCCAAATTTGTGGACTGTGGCAATGTGTGGTGAGATCCAGCCACTGAGCAGTGGGTGGCAGGTAAAGCACGTGAGGATTTCGGAATCTCTCTGAATGAAAAATAGATGAGATGGTGCAGAGCAGAGCAGCTGCTGCAAGTTCTCAGTACTCCAGGCCCAAACCGGTGAGCTTTGCACTCACCTGCATGTCTCTGAGCAGTGATTCATCCATCAAGCTGACAACCAGCAACTGATGTGGGTGGTTGGAGGAGGAGGGCCCTTGGCAACCTGCTTTCATGGATTTCAAGTTTAACAGTGGAGCTTTTTGTTTCTAGGTGGATGAGAGACATCTTGTGGAATGTGGGTACTTATTTTTCTTGTTTTTAACTATTTAAATTCTAAAAGGACTCAGCCTTTTAGAATTGCCCATTTGCAGCGCAGCAATTACAGACTGCTTTTGTGTGCTTGAGGCAGATGCAGCTTTATCTGGATGTGGACAGCATAGATAATATGTCTCTCTGAATATTGTGAGGCTCCGTGAAGCAACATTGGATATTTTTAATTCAGCCACTTCTAGTGGTAGCCTGTGCCCAGCACCCTGAGATCATGCTGTTCAGAAACCACTAAGTTAGACTAAAACCTGCTGTGCCTCAAGCACGGTTCTTGTGTCTTTTTTATGGGATTCTGGTTGAAATCGTAAGGAATATCTCAGCAGTCTGTTTGCAGCCCTGCTGATAGTCATCTTACATTACATTAGTGTTTTGGGCATATTTGGTTCAGACTGCAAGGAGATAGGCAAAAAAATCAGAAAAGAAATGTAGCTAAAAGTTTTGTAGAAACATAAGTATGAGACTGCCATAGTCCTTGGTGCAGGTAATGAGGGGGTCCTTTTAAGCAAAAGCATTGATGTACAGGGAGTATGGATGTTGCCAGTTCCAAGGGGCATAACCCAACGCCATGTTGGAGTTTGCCGAGATTCTGATGTAGGATGCTCTGGTGCCTCTGCACTCTGCAACAGGCAGTCCTGTGTGGTTAGCATCACAAGGCCTCCTTGTATGTACTGTGCTGTCTACTCACTCTAGCTGGCAGATGTGCACTTGTCACCAGTAATCCAGGGGTGATCATGGGTTTTGAAGTGTTCCAGATGTGTGTCTTTGAGAGTCAGACTTACAGGGTTTGGGAAAGGATGTGGACCCATGGGCATGCTGCCCAGAAGTGATGTCTGCAGGAGCAGGACAAAGAGGAATGTAAGAATTTGTGCCAGCTCTGCTGAGGGATTTCCAGGTCTGACTTCAGCAGGAGGGAAAGGAGGAGTAGCTGAGAAAATTGACCAGGAATGGCTCTTTCAAGCTGTGGAGTGGGTTTGCAGTATTTCCCGGGGGCTGTTTTTAACAGTGGGTTCTGCCAAGTAGATCAGTCCCCTACAACACCGTGTGATAGTACTCCAGATTCAGCTCACTGTGGTGGCTTTGTCTTTCTCTGCAGGGGTAAAGCGTGGTCACACAGAGATGGAAGAAGGCAAAGTAAATCTGGAGAACAGCTGCTCGCCGTACTACCTCATTAGGCTAATTTACTCCTCTGAAAATTTTGATAAACTTGTGAACCTCAGCAAATACAACATCCTCAATAACAAAGACCTGCTCCTCCAGGCAATCAGGAGCGCTGTAGAACGAAAGAGAAGCAGAAGGACTGGGAATTTCTCCAGCTACTCTGGATACCCCTAGGCTGGGTTTTTGCACTGTTCCCCACTGAAGGCAATGGAAGCATATTGCAACACATCACAGTCACATTACAACACATCACAGTGTTCATTATTTGCAGAAAACTGAGGAAACCTGTACATTTCTCACCTTGCCATGTTCAAGCTCCTAGCTTTCAAAGGGGTTTATTTAATCTCCTTCCCCCACATTTTCAGCCCACAAGAGCCTCATAATGCGGTCTTACTTGTTAAGAAATTAAGGTCCTGGTTAGCAGAGACCTCCCAGGATCTCTTTGATGTTACAGTATATGGTGGTGGTGATAGTTCTTTGTATGAGCCTGTCCCTTCAACCCTGAGCCCATTGTTGGTGTCCTTTCAATACTTCATGACAAATCAAGTCCTGGCCATTTGCATTCAGTGATGTCCAGATTTTCAGATAGGCTGAGCAACTAGAATTTGCACTGAATTAGTGGGCTCAGCTTTGAAGTCAGGCATGTATATGTGAACAGTGGCCAAACTGCAGTGTGGACAATTGCACTCTGTCTGGCCAATTCCCCTTGCTGATTTAGAAGTTACTCCTTTTTTCCATTCCCCTGCAAGAGTTTGGCACGGAAATGCTACTCCAGGCTGCTACGAAGGGGGTGGTTACATTTCAAGAGAGAGGATGGTAGCTGCAGTGAGTGAGCACAGTTCTTTTGAGTGTTGGCTGGAGGAAAAGTTCTACATAAAGCACAAGTGATAGTATGGATTTATATCAGCAGTGCCTTTAGGGATTAAAATGTCAAGAGCCTGAAACAAGTTTTTCGTAGCAGAAGCCTGAGAGGAAAAATTACCATAGACTCAAGTATATTTAATTTAGTGATCATAACTGACATATAAGCTGGTTCTCCTTACAGATGTAAACTGAATGTAGGACAACATAACTCACTAACAGAGTGCTGAGCCATTGTAGTTTCCCACCCAGAAGATTTTTCCCTTTATAGTCTTCTATCCCTAACATCATAGGCAAAGGATTTTTAATAGGTGCTACATAAAATAGAGCACAAATTTTAAAAAAATACGACACACATTTTCCTCTTTGCTGGAGGAAAATATTTGGAAAGTGACACCTGGTTTTCATTTGCTTTGGAGTGCAGTGAGAGACTTTGCCTTGAACTAGAAGCTTGGAACATCTTTATAGCCCTCCACTACATTAAAAAGATGATAGGGAAGGATGCTGAGCAATATAAAACAGAGCTCCACAGAAGTTGGAGAAGTTTGCAGACTTCCTCACACTGACGGATTTGGACCTGCTTCTGGATTATTTATTCCAAACATAGCATATTAATCAGGACTTCCAAGAAAAATCTTATATATTTCTTCTGTGTTGGGATTTTACTTGAGATCTAGAATTAATTGTACTTGAAATCCAAAATTAGACAAAGAAAGAGAAAGAGAGATCTGTCTTTTTGGTATACACAGGCAATACTGAAGCTCAAAGGGAGAGCATTTACAAAAGACTTGATTGCCTGAAGCCTGCATCTTCTAAATGCTGCTTCTGCTGCAATGGCAATGGCTAAGCCTCAGCAACGCTTCTTGTACAATGCTTACTTGCTGAGCTAAGGAGTACCATCCAGAACTGAGGAGTCTTAACACCTGGAATGCAACTGTACTGCAGGATTCAGATCATGAGAAGTCAAGAACTAATCAGATAACTGGCTGCAAGACAAAACATGAAGAGCCATTTTGAGTTGAGAGTTGATCCAGCTGGATCTGTTACCTTCGCACAGGAGAGCAGCATGTCCTGGCACAGTGTTGTGTGGCATGTACAAGCCCACATGGCTCTGTGCACACACATGCACAAGGTCTGCACCATTTCCATGCTCCTCTGGCTGGTCCTAGAAAGCTCTGCTGCTGCAAAAAGATATCCCTGTTGTGTTCGTGGGCTACAGGGAGCAATCTGTAACTCTTGTGAACCTTGCCAGCTTGTGCCAGCAGCAATGCAGCTCAGCCACACTGAGAAAATTTGGTCTCTCAAAATGCTCCACAGAACAATAATTGGGGCATGTTTGGTGCATTCATAATACAAAAAGAAAGGCCCAGTAAAATGTGAAGGAGCCACAAAACCACAAGGTTTTCAGGTAACCCATAGCTGATGGAGAATTACTGTTCTGAGGGACTGTTAAATCCTGTTATAAAGGGAAGAAAGGAGAGTGAGAAGGAAGGAGAGTGGGAAGGAAGGAGCTGTGGGTGGGGAAGGTGGTGTGACTCTGCTGGGAGAACTGTCACCAAAGGTTCTGCCAACACTTAAAGTCAGGTTGGGAACTGCTGCCTAATCTTGCAGTCAAAGGCACAGACAGACATGTGCCCCTTCGTCTTCCTGATGCCCCATGTGGTACCTGTAGCCTTAAATGATAATAGTTTTTTCAAATATATTTTTGCATTTCAGAGCCTGAAATTATGAGGGCTGTATCATTGCCCATCAGAGTGCCTTTTTGTTTTATTTTGGTTGCCTTTTTGTTTTTGTAACATAGTGTAGGTGTGGCACATGGGAACACAGTTTGGTTGTGGACATGACTGTGTTAACAGTTGGACTGGATGGTTGTAGAGGTCTTTTCCAACCAAAATGGTTCTATGATTCTATGACATTGAAGGAGTGTGTTGCTGGCTTGATGGTGTCGTAGGAGGACCTGGAGGGCATTTGTGAGGACAGAGGCTGCTGGAGAACTCTGCAGGTTGGAGGGGCCTACACCTTGAACAGTCTTGTCTTTGCAGCTTGTAGGAAGTGGTGGCTGGCATAGGCTGTCCCTTCAAAGCACTCCTGGGCTCTGGTTCAGAGCATGCTGATTTGCACTGCCCCAAAACCACAGAAATATAGGGCATAGTTTCAGTGACATAAGGCTCATCAGTGACCTGCGCTCAGGACTGGTCATTATTCCCTTTAGGGTAAACATGGAGTCTAAGGGCCTCTAAAATTTTGTGTGTTTGTTCCTCAGAGGTTGTGGGTTTTTTTATTTCCTTGGCCCCATTCTTGCCTGGCCTAGTGCCACATGCTGTGACTGAACAGAGTGCATGCAAACCAAAGCAGGCACTTCCAGGAGAAAGCTGCCTTTTTGCATCTCACCAAAAAAAGGCATGTGCCATACCTATAAACCAGGCCTTGCTGGTCTGGTGTTGTGTTTGCTTAACCACTGAAGATGAATGCGTGCCTGCCAAAAACCTCATCTGAAATTCACCCTAGATCACTGTTCTTTGATGAACATTTTGCTGGAAAACCCCCACAAATACAGAGCTTGCTATCTGCTGCCAAACGCAAAGGAAATGAGACTGTCCTTATAACTATTAGCTGTTCTTCATAGAAATCACTTGCTTATGTCTTTTAACTGTTTAATAATATATTAATTAAAAATAAAATATTGCAAAAGAGCATCAGACCCATGAAAGTCTTTATGCACTTAAACACAAGACAAAGTTTTTTCCAGTTGTGTGAGCGCTACTTACGTGAAATGCCTGCTGAGAACTTCGTAGGGCATTCACTGGTTTCAAGACTGAATGGAAGAAATCTGGGAGAAGATCTTCTGGTTTACAAAGGTGTGGAGAGCCTGGAACAAAATCTACCTCCTGTGGTAAAAACCTCTTCAGTGTAATGACACAAGACGGGGCAAGGAGGCAGCTGTACTGAGCCACAGCCAAGGCACGTCTTTGTTCAATTAAATGGTAAGTTTAAAATACTGAAGCTGTTTTTATTTCTTTTTAATCAGTTAAAAATTATTAACAATAATGAAATACATCAGTTTCCTGTTGCTTTGATGTGCTTTTTTTTTTTTTTTNCAGCAGCTCCAGCTGGGGTACAACAGAGGAGGGAAATGGACTAACCAAAAAAATAAAATAATTAGTTCACCTTGTTGGATGCCTGTGACTGATCTGAATCAGACTGAACCCAAATTTAAACTCTAGATGTTACATGTACCCATAAAGTATTTACATAAACTCAGTGTAAAGTGCTCCCCTTCCCTACCACTAGAGAAGCAGTCAGTGCAGAGGAGAGGACTGCGAGCAGAGAGCAAGAGTCATGCTTCAGGCTGCCTAAAAATGGATGAAGGCTGAAGTGCTTGTCAGAGGAATTAAGGACTTGAAGTTTTAGCTTCCACCTGTCAGGGAAGAGCTGCCAGCCACTACATTGTCCTGGGGGGAAAAAATGCCATTTCTCTCCAGCTTCATGCTAGGTAGCTTTCCTTTGGCTCAGAAACAGAGGTAAGCAGTGGGAAAAATATATATTCTTCCCCATGATTACACCATACCATAGCACGTGAAGCTTGCTGTCGGGGGACTAGACTTCCTCCTTGCTATCCTACTTTTCTTCTCCTTTTACACTGAAACACTGATTGTTCATGTCTTATTTAAGTTTCAGATTCCATTAAAAATGAGTAACACTGCAGGACTTTTTTTCCTGGTAGCTTCATCCAGAAAGAATTGGCAACTAGAGGATTGTTGGTTAATGTGTTGTAAAAAGGAAAGCTTGTGGAGACCACAAAGCGCTGTAGGAAGTATATAACGTTACCTTTGGCTGCACAGACCACCCAAGCCTCTTAAATCTGTTAGTATCTGCAAATCTACTTGCACATGGCTGTAGTGAAGTCACAGCTTGCACCTCATGCTCTTCTCCCTGCTCCCCATTCCTGTCTCACAGAATTATTTCATTTGAGCAGTCTGGCTTAAAGGTCCCCCTGCGCTTTGGTTTAGTACCCTGGAGGAGATAACACTTGGGTGATAATGGCAAATGACAAAGTTGTTGTATACACAAAAGTATACCACATTCAATCCTGTTTAATTATATTTAAAGATTTTATGAGATTAAATACATAATTTTAAAAGTTCAGAGGGAAGTGATTAACTTAAAACATATTCATACATTTTTGGAGGGCTGAGTTAAGTTATAATTGTCTGGAATTCATTCAGGCAAATGTCATTTTTCTCTTCCTGCTTTTAGTAGAGATGGAAGCAGTTTTGTTTTATTTCCACTTTGTTCTAGGCTTAGGGTGGTGATTGAGGCTCTTGTCACTGTAGGTCCGTCTTCCTTAAAATCTCTGGAAAATTCTGCAGACTCTCTCTGGGGTTTGATTTTGAAGGAAGGTGTTCTCCTACCAACAAAATGCATCATCAGAAAATCAGGTATAATCTAGAGGAGTTTAAGTGACTCTATATATGTAAGGACTTGTTAAGTGTCTAGCTCAGCAGCAAAAGTCTGTCCAGCTGTGGGACTAGGATTTCACATCATAGCCTGTAAGATTTGTACAGACTCCAAATGTGAGAAGAACTGATTTAAACAGGTCAGGTTTCTGAATTTGGTTGTGGCTGTGTTTTCCATGCCTATGTCTCCCCTGAGGCTCCTTTCCCCAGTCCAAACAACCCCAGCTCCCTCAGCCTCTCCTGGTAGGACTTATTCTCCAGACCCTTCTCCAGCTCTTTTGCTCTTCTCTGGCCACGCTCCAGCTTTCTGGAAGTGAGCGGTTCAGAACTGAACACAGCACTCGAGGTGTTACCTCACCAGTGCCAAGTACAGGGGGACAATCACTGCCTTGGTCCTGCTGGCCACATTATTTTTGTGACATTAGTGACAGAGGAGCAGGACTTTTTGACCTCAGAGCAGTCTCTCTGTAGGTGACTGCTACCTGAGCAGAAACAGCACTGACATCTGTTCAGCTTTGCAGCACAGAGCCCATACCTCAGGAGTGAGCTTTTGCTGGTTAGTCTTTCAGCAGAGTCCCTGTCTGGAAAGTCCCACACTCTTTTCTGGGAGGTCTCTGTGTTTAAAACGGAAGTTTGCACCATCACTGTAGAATGGGATCTGTTACCATGTCCTACAGAGTCAAAAAAAACAGCAAATAAAAATTAGCATTAGAAGCAGAGTTTGCCACTTCTGGGTTCATAACAATTTTCTCTGACCATCATAGTAATAATTATGCTATGGCTTCCTTCCCAGTAAGCCACTATGTAGAGAGATGTCCTGAGGAGATCTAGATTCAGAAGAAAAGCTGTTGATCAAATCCAAAGCAGCTCCTTAATAAAAGGATAAATACAGCCCCACGCCCCTGCCAGGGAATGACCCGGTGTTGGCCACAGTACAACTGAAAGACTTGCTTTGCAAGTCACCCTGGACATTCTTCTGCCAGATGACTACATCACAAGGTAGCAGGTGACTTGTGTATTGCTGTCTAACAGAGGCAAAAAGGATGATGTTAAAATGCCCCAAACTAAGGACATCTTGTCATTCTCTTCTGTTCTCTTTCTCTCACCATCACTTGCTAAAAGCACAGCTCATTCTTGAAGGAAGTGAGAACGTACCTATGTTATTCTGCAGTGACTGCAGCCAGTCCTCCATCAGTGTCTGAGAAGGTGCTGCAAAGAAATACTCTGCCCTATCTCTCAGCCTGTAAATAAGGATACAAAAAGGTGAATTCTAGTCAGTTTTGCCTTACACCTTCTGTGCTTGTGAGTGTAAGACACTTCAGTTATGCCACCTAACAACATACAGCCTTAGGTGACTGTGGGCATGGAGCTGCATAGGCTTTTATTTGTGCCCTTCTCCATGAGACTCACCGCAGCATAAAGGCATTCTCTTTCCTGCTGTAATTCACCAGCCTCTCACATTTGGCGCCAGAAATACTGAGGGACAGGACTGCGGATATGTTCTGAAGGGGGATAAAATTAAAACAAAATGTCTTCTGTGTCCTTTCTTCTAGGATTCAATTCCATACCAACTTGCAGGCAGACTACACACCCATCTCTTTTTGTTTCCAACTTTAACACTAGAATCACTGAATAGGACAAACCACAGAGAAACCATGGATGATTGCATTATATCTTGAAGGCAATTCTTGAATAAGATACTTCTTTTAAGGTATACCTTTGAAAATTTCTGGAAGCTCATTATTCTGTTTGTTAGTTGTATCAGTTGAATAATTGCTGAATTTTCACTCAGCTGACATTTGAAAGGGAACAGATCACTCCAGCCCCAGATCAAAGGTGACTTTTTTGAAAATTCATTTTTACATAGGGAGACATAAAGTTTGCTAGAAAGATTAAAAAAACAAATTACCTTAGATGCTTCTTTGTCATCATTATAGAATTCAAGCTTTAATCCATCAAGTTTTACATAGAAGGATTTCCAAGATCTCGAGTGTGGCTACATGAATAGAAATGGTAATAAAATTCAGTTATGAAGTATGTATTTTATAGGAGTAGTGAAATTTTTCATATGCAACTTCCACGGGAAGCCACGACCTGTTGATATTATGGTCACGGAAGTTCTCACAGTCATTGTTATCCCTTAGAAAAACAGAACCTAGTGTAGTTTCTCTGGGAGTGATTTAAGAAAGGGTGTCTGTGAGTCAGGGCTGAACAAATGGCATAACCTGGTTCAAGCAAGCGCTACACCGTGTGGTCAGCAACATAGCTGAAAGTGGATAATCTAAGTTCTGTCTAATTTCTGGCCTCTGAAACTCCACTTTTGTCCCTAGCTGGAACATCAGCCCCTGCATGCTTGTTACAGGCTACTTTTATCAAATGCGTGGTTACAATCTAATATGGCTGCTGAATTCTTCTTCATTTGTTAAACGAACCCCAGTGGAATGCTGCTGAACAATGTGCAAAAGTAGCAGCTTATTTCCAACCCCAACTATGTACCACTGGAATTTAGCCTAGTGCCATGAGACCCTTCTTGATGAAGGATCCTCAACTTATATTCATATTTTGTTATGCCAGTGAATCAATTTGACAGTTTGATCATTCAGAGAAAAGGAAGGAAACAATTCTGAGGAAGGTAAGTCATAGCTTTTCTTGTTGGGTAATATGGAAGTTCAGTATCCCTGAAGACTAAATTCTGTGTGTCCAGAAGTGAAGAAAAACTAAATTTCTCTTCCAGAAGATGGAGTACATACCAGATTTGCTTTTTAAAAGAGGTCTTTCAAGTTAAAAATTTCAGAGGAAATATTCTATGGAACAAATAATCTGAGACAACTTGTTTATGTGCAAACACTCAGCAAACATTGATGTCTGCAGGTCGGTGGTGAATATTAGAAAATTTCCCTGCCTGGTGTGATCATTAGGCTACTGACTTGAAGTGGTACTGTTTCCCAGGATAAGAATTTAGATTACAGTTTCATTCAAACCAATATTTAATGAACCAGTTCTTCAAAGACAAACAGAATGTTAATTCTGTTCTAGCACAGTTAGAAATTACAAAATATTGGGAGCATGAGACTGAGGGCTTCCACTGCTGACAAACTCTCATATGCTGTTACAGAATCATGAAGCTTTAGGGTTTTTTGTGATGTGGTGGTTATTTTTTGGTTATTGTGGGGTTTTTGTTGGGTTTGTTTGTTTGTTTGTTTGTTTTTGTTGTTGTTTCATTTGGTTTTTCCCCCCCAATTCAGTTGATATATTGAAACCAGTTGATACATTGTTTATAAGGAAACTGTAATTAACATGTTCATACAGCTTAGACTCTGGTTTATAAATCCATTAACTGTAGACAGACCCTGTTCTGCATGATTCCCATGACAGGCAAAAATTCCATTGTCTCTTTCTGTGAAAGATCAGGTACTGACAAAGTCAGTGGACATGTCCTCATGCATTTTGGTGGTAGCTGAATCAACCCCGCAATACTGAGCTCCTCTTCAGCAAGAGCTTATCCTGAAGAAATCAGACCAGATCTGGACTACAACTCAAGGAAGAATGAAATAACCCAGAGTAATGGTATTTATTTCTACCTGTTGTCTTCCTGGAAGCAGCTGGTCTCGCTTCTCTAGGAAACCTTCCATGTGCTGGAGACTTCCAGAGACCTGAGACGTACAAGAACATTGCTACTTAACTTTAAAATGGCCCTTAGGCCTATGTTAAATTTCTAAAGGTCTTTTTTCGATAAACTCCATGCAAAGAAACTGATCACTGGTTCCTCTAGCCTTTACATTGACAGCACAGCTGGAAATCCTCACTAGGTTGCAATTGGTCTACCTTTGATAGACCACCTAAACAAAGGGAATTCAAATCCTTCTTGAACAATTTACTTATGGAATTCACTCTATCATAGTGTGTTAATTAACTAAGATTATTTTTATATTATTACATCCATTTTACAACTTAGATTGTTCAGGTTATTCATACCACCTCCGCAATTACTGAGTTACACCAATGTATGGTGTGGTACTGATACACTTGGGTATGTGACAAACACGTTCCTCTCAAGAATAGAGGAGCAAAAGGAAATAATTTTATCTGCCCATGAGTTAACAGTGAATTTCCTGCCAGGGTGAGCAAACAGGAGTTGTTGCTTCCAGTCTTGCACCAGGTCAGATCTTTGCCAAGTGTGCCATCAAGTCCTGCCTCTCTCTTACTTCTAAATAGACTGGACACTAAGCACTGCCACCTCACACAGAGAGTGTAGGTAAATCATCCTCTTTGTGAGACACCATCTGTTGTTGTTCTGCTGAGTAGGCAGTAGAAATAGCCTCTAGCTCAAGAAAAGAAAAACAGAAACCAATACAGCTGATAAGACCTAGGCTATAAAGCTTAGCAAATTAAAAATAATTTTAAGCTGTACATAGCTGTTTAAGTCAACAGTCTTTGTGGAAAGTGTTTGAATTGCAAAGGCACATAAAATGTGTCTTGTTTGGATCCAGGAGTGTACCCACTGAAATGCTCACTGTCTTGTGCTCTTTGGGACTTTCACAGGGAAGTTCCTGTCACTGCCTTACTTTAACTAGCACAGGATAGTGGTTTAGAGAACCAGAAATTCCTGGGACTTACCGAAGATGTATTCTTTAATCTCTCCCAAGAGGAGCTAGACAGCAGTAAGTTTGGTGAGTTATCTAGTGACGTTTGTGCAGGCTCGGGTGCTGTTGCTGTTAGTTTGATCTGCAGGTTGGAGAAAGAGGAGCCTATAGCACCTTTTTCCTGAGGAGATATGTGTTCTGTGGCTTGTGATTCTGACAAACTGCTGCTGTGTTGCTGGCTTATAGGAGTAGGAGATAAAGGAGAGCCTAAAGAGCTGTGACTTTCCAAAGATGCAGCTTGTGGGCCCACCACCTTTGGTGTAGCTGGAGTGATAATCTCACCAAGCCTCGTCTCAGCTTTCGTTTCTGTTTTGTTGCTGCTCAGCACTTCAGGGACTTTCTTGGAAGTGAATTCTTGGAATCTTGTTGGAGACTTTTCAATGGGGGAGAAAATAGTTTCAAGTGGGACCCTCCAGGACACACTGGGTACGGGCACAGGTGGCAGTGGCATTGTGCTCTTTGTCTCTGTCACTTTTGGTGGCGCATTCCTTTTGTCAGATGTTTTTCTTTTCAGGGAAGGAACCCGTACAACTTTGCCTTTATCCTTCTGCTCATTCTCTTCTGTGTCCACTTGTTTCAGAAGATTCATCTCTCTCTGTAGGACAGCAGTATTATATTTTTAAAAATCACCTTCATTGCATTCATGAATACTTACCTAAGATTTTTTTATTTTAAGCAGGAATAGTTTTTCAAATAAACTGTCTCCTGGCATTGAATCTTAATGCCTGTACTTCCGCTGGAATTCTTAGAGTTAGATCTGAATCTAATTGCTATGTGCTAAGCATTATTTTGTTGCCCAAATCACAAATACTAATGGCAGTTAACCTCAAATATGGTGAATCCTGCTCTTATTAAGTTCTCTGGAGGCTGATTTTTTTTTAAAATTAGCTCAAGAGAAACTGTGCTCCTTTTCTTGTGGCACTTCTTCTTTAAGTTTTCTGTAAGAACATTCAGTATCCAGGGTTGTTCTTGTGGAAAATTTTGGAGGGAAGGACCTTTGTCCCTCTACTTAGCCAATTTGCAAATCACTGAACAAAAGACAGATTACTATTCAGCCTAAAGTCAAACACAACCATTATGTTTTGCAAGTTATTTCAGGAAAATAATTAAAAAACCTCCCCCACAATGAAAGAGAATCTGAGAGGCTCACTGAATATCTGTGGTATTTAACACAGTCCATTGTAAAAATCTTATGCCAGAAGGAAAAAGGCCTATCTGTGCCTTGGTCTCTCTTTATTTTCAGCCCTTTGCTATCCTCTGTCACTTTCAGGTGGCTCCAGCCCCCTACTGAAATCCCGAATGAAGCAAAATCTCTCCGTCTGTTTAGCAAGGGATCACCTTGTTTCTCACACCCTTTTCGCTGGTCCTGGCAGTAGAAAATTTCCACTTCTCCCCTACAGCTTTTTCAAGCTAGTTGATCTCTTTTGATCCAGGTCTTGCTCTGTCTGGAATATCTCAGCTTTAGTTACTCATTTATCCCATCTCATCATGGAGTGACATTCAAACAATCAATGACCCACATCATCCTGTTTCATACACAGCTGATCAGTCTCCTACTACTCACCTTAGTTTTCCTGCTGAGCTGAGCAAATTTCTCCTCCTGTGCTGCAAGCATCTTCTCAAAATCATGGTGTTTCTTCAGTAATTCCTCTACTTCAGACACTGAATCCTGAATGGAAAAATTACCACATACAGAAGTCCAAAATCAAGTTCATCAGAAGAGATTATGCCGAAGATTTTCAGATTTATCCATTCTATTTAGCCAAGTGAGGATTCTGAAAATTTTGTGATTGAATGTCTAAACTCCTGCTAGTGCATGAAAAATCTGAATTTACATTTTAAAAAAGAGTCTGTATCTTGCAGTCTGTCTGCTGTGCAGGAGAAAAAGGGCTCAAATACCAACCTTCTCCTTTCTGCACGGCCGTGTAGTACCATGGCTTCCAGCTATAACTGTTTACATGCAGATTGAGTACTTGGATTCTAGTTTGTGTTATACACAGGGTTTATTCCTGCCCTACAACAAACACATCTGAGAATTCTGTCATGTCCTTTGCTTAGTTTCTGATACCCAAGTTTATGACTTTGTTTTCCAATCTTATATTCTATCAGAAGACAGTCAACAATAAGAAAAAACTCAACAAAACAAACAAAATATGGATGCTGGTGTTTAGAAAGGAATTTACAAGCTAGATATCAAGCTGTCTATGTAAAACATTCTCTGCTTAACAGGAAGAATGAGGTAGGAAAAGCCCCTTTTTCTCCCCTATAGAGGAAAACCCCTTTTTCCTTTTGAAACAGGCTCTCAGCAAGACAGGGAAGGTTGAATCCTCTGCAAGTTATGTGAAAAAATGATTTAGAATGCTCCTAAGTCTTCTACCACCCCCCAGAAGCCATCACTTCCAGGAGCCCATCACCATGTCAAACGCAGCGACTGCCCTGGGCTCACTTCCGCAAGAGGACAGAGCTCCTGCCCTTTCTAATCTCAAGGGTGCATTGCTGTTGAGATTGTGATTAATTTCAGGCCTGAGCTGGCCCATGAGCCAGGCCCTCTGCGTATGCTGAGAGGCACACAGTGTTCAGTAGTGCTGCACGGTTGTTACTCACCCCATAGGAGGGATCTGAAAGAAAGCTCTCCTTGGCAGCCAGCCACGCTTCTGCTTGTTCGAGCTCTCTGCGGAGCAATTGGATCTCCCAGTTTTCTTCATATAACACTTTCCTCATGTCCCAGCTCTCCTTTACCTTCTTCATCAGCTCTGACAGCTCTAACAGTTTTTCTTCAATCTAGAAAAAGAATATTTGTAATGCCAGGAGCTGAAAAATTCTAATCAGACTTCCACATGACAGTCAACTATCATGTAATCTGCCTTCATGATTTAGAAGACGACATCTATATAACTTTGTGGCTAAAATAACTCCTTTATTTTAGCATAATTTAGAAAAGATGTCTGAGTCCTCATTTTTCCTACTTGAATTAATTTAGCATGTAAGTTGTGTAGCTAGATAATACAATTTTAGGCATATTCCACATAATGTATGACAAATATTCTGCTATATGATTTCCCAAGATGAAACTTTATGCCCAGGCAACTTGTATTATAAAATAGTGAGAACCAGAAGATTCAATAAATACATCCACTTATGGCAAGGCAACAAGGGAGAGACTTCAAATATGGAAAGTTTTCTTGTTCTTTCTACAACAGAAGTAATATAATATTGTATAAATTCTGAAGACGTTTTTGATGGTGTGATCTCTGGATCTACAGACAGTGTCTTGGGCAAAGTCTAAAGATACACGGATAACAGAATCACAGACATTTAAACATTTTTGCGCCTTTGGACATTTCTGAAGAATTGCGTATCTTCTGGTGAACTCAGGGACATCAGCAATGCCTGGCGATTGTGTTGTGATGTAGCACAAGAACTTTGAAATGCGTTTTCTTTTTTTGTGTGTCATGTGAAGTATGTAGCTTTTAATAGTAAAGAACCTGATTGTCCCGTGTAGTTTTTCTGTTCTGAGAGACAAAGCTGCACCTCCTGTCTGTTTCATGTCTTTGTTCACTCTTGTTTGTAAAATATTTAACTCTTCAACACACCTCTACAGACATGAAATGTCCATTCTTCATCAGGTCACCTCCTGCCCGCTGCATTTCTTCATATTTCAGCCACTGCTTCTCTATCTCACGTTTGTATTCCTCATGGCGCTTGATGAGCAGTTCCGCTCCCAGGACGTCGTTTGCCAGTTCCTCAGATATCACCAGAGCATGCATCTCATTGGCCCAGGCCCTGCAGAACAGAGACAAAGGGTAAAAAGGAAAGGAATCTGAGTCTCTTGGACATTTGGGAATGCACACATCCCATGGCTGCGGATACATGTATACCGACTTTTATTTTCTCACGAAAGATATTAATATTGTCCTGATTTTCCTGGGATAGAGTTAATTCTGTTCTTAGTAAATGGTACCAGGCTGAGTTTTGGGTTTGGTATGAGAATAATGTTGACAACACACTGATGTTTTGGCTGTTACCGAGTAGTGCTTACCCTAAGCCAAGGACTTTGCGGTTTCCCAGGCTCTCCCAGTGAGGAGGTGCATGAGAAGCTGGGCAGGGGGGAAACACAGCCAGGACAGCTGAGCCAAACTGGCCAAAGGGATACTCCATACCACAGAACATCATATCCAGTATATAAAGTGGGGGGAGTTGGTCAGAAGGGGCCAATGGCTGCTTAAGGACAGGCTGGGCACCAGTGAGTGGGTGATGAGCAATTGTATTGTGCCTCAATAGTTTTTTGGGAAGGTTATTTTCCCTTTTTTTTTAGAAAACTCTATTATCTTCATCATTAGTATTATTATATTTTACTTTGTTTCAATTATTAGAGTGTTCTTATATCAACAGAGGAGTTGTTTTTTGTTTGTTTGCTTTTTATTTCTGATTCTCCTCCCCATCCCACTGGGAGTCTGGAGGAGTGAGTGGCTGTGGATTACTTAGCTGCTGACTGGGGTTAAACCATAGCCATATACAAATAAATTGATGAACGTTTACTCAAACATCTAGAGGATTTATAATATTCCCAGGATTCCCTTAGCATGGTAAATTGTGTCCATACATTAAAAAGACAGCTGCAGCATCTGCACGTACTGAAGCATTGTGCATTCAAATTCTCAGAAAGAACTAATTGCAATTGCCTAAGCTACACACATTAACAGTACATTTTTACACATTGTAAAGGAACACAGAGACTTTCAGATGCCCATGAAAACCTTACCATCACACATCAAAGTACTTCATATGCACAAAGAGCACTCATGGGAAGAAACATATTGGCAGATACTATTTAAGAAACATTTTCTACTCCATAACTCTCAACACAAACTAATGCATGATTTACCTGAGCTCAGGTAAATCCCTTAGCATGGTAAATGTCCAACAGTCATTAGTAACCATTTCACTGTCTTTGTATTTCTACTCCTTGTCATAGGTTAGCTTTTTCATTACGTATTCTAGGAGATTATCTCTAATGCAGCTGCTTTGACTCTGAGAAAAAGGAGCACTGGTGTCTTTGCAGGTGTACAAATTACTTCACTATCTAAACCTATCTTCCTACAGAATCAACGGTATTTTTGACTGGAATTGTGAAACTACTACATTTATCCACAGGGACTGAATTCTCCAAGACTGTTTAGGAATTAGTCTAAAAAAGTGTCTTTGTCATGCATGCTGTGCATGGTCACCTCTGATACCTTGTAAATTCTGTGAAGTGTCGTTGAGGACATGCCATGGGTTATAATTCAAAGAGATTTGAAAGCAAGCTGCAGAGCACCTGGGGCAGGGATCAAATAACTAACAGGTATAATTTAGAAAATCCTATATGGGAAAGACAAGAAATTAGGCCCACTGCCAAACTCAAGGGGCCAATACATACATCAGCTCCCTGCAGTCATTGAAGTAGAGCTGGACTTGTTCTGCCTGGCTCAGTCTTGCCTTCCTCTCCAGAAACTTTTTGTCCAAGTTTTCCCAGCACTCATCGACATCTGTGAGTCTCTCCATGATATTTTCCTTAACTTGAGGGTATGTGCGGCTGAGGTGCCAAGCCTCTCCTCGAATCCGTTCCAGCTCTTTCATGATGACTCCTAGATCTCTCTGGAACAGAGACAGAATGGATTGTAAGACCAAGTCCCTACTTAGTTCTATCGAAAGTGGATTTAACTATGATGCACATATTTTCTACCCTCTGGCTGTACAGAGGCTGGAAATATGAATACCTCTCAGTTTTCCTTTAATGCCTTATTCATCATCAAACATAAAAAAAGCTTCTTTAGACTTGAGATGCAGATTATTTTGGTAAATGTGGAGCTGAAGTTTCCTATGGTTCAGCTGACACCTTTGCAATTATAATAACAGCTTGGAATAGATTTTAGAAGAGAAGTTCATCCTTAGAAGCAAAAGCATTAATAATGTAATATCCCAATGTTAAAAACAGGAGGAAAAGGCCCTCTTCTCTGAGGCACAAAGGATATTTAAGGGTGCAATAAATTTGTCTTGCAAGCAAGGTCCTTGAGAGGCATCAGTCAAGAATCAGTCTCCTTTTTTTTTGCCATCTATGTGTTCTGCTACTGCTTCATCACAGATCCTCTTACCTCTACTCCCTCAAGATGGCTGAGAAGTGTCTGTACACCTGGAAGATCATAGCCATAATCTACTATATCCACCACTGCCTCTTTCTCCTGCATCCAGCCCTTTACTTCATCCACATCGTGGTCGTACTGGTGAACTTGACGGGCTGCTCTTAGGTTCTGGAAATAAGAAGCGATTTAATGGTAATACTCTATAGCATGTTGTGTCTACAACATGAAAAAAGGTAACTCCAATATGTCATAATGCAGTACAAAATGATTGGGGATTTTGAGAGGGAATGAAACATCTTCCCATCAAGTCATCTGAAAATGAGGTGTTAACCTAATTTCCCCAAGTTCTATTGGACAATGGAAAGAAACAGATGTCTCCAAAGAGCAATTTATCCTTATGTAAGAAGAATGATCAAAATGGAGAGCACAAATTGCCCTCTAAAAGTAGCTCTCTACACCACAGAAGTTGTCTTAAAATACTTCTTGGAATAAAGGTCTACCCTGCAAACAGTGAAAATGAAAGGAATTGAGCAAAAAGCACATTTTTCTGAAATGAGAGGATTAAAAAAAAGTTCTAATACTACTTTATAGTCAAACTCTATATTAACAATTGTCATGAATTTATTTCTGCTAACAGACAATAGTGGGCTTGAGCTACCTCATAAGCAACAGGTCATGCAACAGTAGCGAAAAAAAAGATTGAGGACATCTGATGTTTTATATTCTCCTTAAAACAAAAAAAAATGTTGAGTTCTGTGTGTCACCTCTGCTTTTCCAAACACATCTGTGACTTCCTGGGAGGGAGTGAGCAGATTTAACACCCAACTGTTGCCTAAAGGTAGAGGGTTGGCTCTGTGTCCTCCATCACATTCTCTTCCATATGCCTTCTTTGATTTAAAGTAGCTAACTCAGCAAAAAACCTGGAGAATTTTGGTTGTGTTTAGCAAAATTAAATAAGTAGTTCCATAAAGAGACTGACAAGTGGCAGAGCTAGACTCCTGTTAGTGGTGGTAAACTGTTAGCTTGGCTTTGTTTTTCAGGAAACTAGAGTCAACAGTGAATTAAGGAAAACAATTATTTGGAGCTGAAAAACGTCTTTCAGATATAAGCCTTGCCAGGAATAGTAGGATAAGCAGTGGCTATAAAGGAAAATGAATCTAGAAAAAATTGAACAAAATGTACTCATTGCCCCTATAAACCTTGTGTTTCAACATGATCAATGCACTGCTTTGGGAAAGAAAGGACATGGGAGACTGCAGGGAAATCAATGCCCCAGTTTTTCATGCATTTCCTACCTCTGTCCTTATCTGAATGGCATTGCATAGTTTCTCCCACATTTCATTGATTTGCTTAGTTCTCTTCTGGATAACATCCATCTTGCTGTGGCCTTCCTTATCAAGTTTAGATGCTAACTCATTTAAGGAGACAACTTTGGAATGTCCCAGGGGTTTCATCTCATTTACAAAATCTTTAAACTTTTTCTCCAGCACCTGCAGAATAAATGGGGACACAAATTTAGATAAAATAATTTCTGTAACCTCTATGAGACAGACAGAAGGAATCACTTTCTCGGCTCTGTATAACACAAAAGCTATGCACTGCAATCTACAAGTGCAAATAACTTGATAAACCCAAACGATCTGGAGTCAGAAGAAGACATCTGTTGTCTTGATCATTTAACATTCTATGTTGCAGAGAAAAATTAACCACATCCTGACGAGCAGAAGTTGTCCAGATCAAAAGCTAATGAACAGAACTTGTCTACATATGCAGCAGTTCCTAGGAGGAATAGACACTACTAATTATACCTCTCTGCATTGTGTGCCCCAAGGAGAAATTTATCCTTGAAATCAGCAGCAAGAGGTATGAATGCTGCAGCCCAGTGTTTTTGAAGGGCATTGCCCATAGACAAATTTTTTAGGTCCTGTCAAATTTATGAGCAGGGCAAGCAATGAAATGTGCTGACCTCACCTTATCCCAAGAAAAGCTAACTTTCTGATACATCTAATTTTCTGTTGGAGGATGCTACCTCAGCGAGCCTATATAAGCAGACAGAAGGCAGTCTGAGTCCTTGCTGCAGAGATAACAGCTCTGCTTAGCTTTTGTCACTGTACATGCTTCACTGTCAGAAGCTACTCAAAAATTGCAGCAAGTATATCCCTGCTTTGCCACGCCATACATGCAATACCTTTTATTTTCTTTTACCTCAACATCTTCTAAGTCCTGCCCATAGTCATTGGACTCTGCTAGAGATAGTTTACTGGAAAGCCATGCATCCACCAGCTGGAATTCTCTTTCAAACTGATAGAGCTGGAATTGTTCTTGCAGGCGTTTTCTCTGGGCGTCAGACTTCTGTAGGAGAGACTGATAGTCTGCTAGGATCCCCTGGAGCTTTGACAGTATTACTGAACTGCAAAGAATAAGAAACAGAAGGTATGTCTTTGTTTTATTGTTCTTTTTAAACACTGTTTTTTCTGACACGTTTAATTGGCAACACCTTTAAAATACAGAATAAACCAGATAACATCATGGAGTGAGTTATGCTGTGCCATTAAAGCCAGCTTGCTCAGGAAATTAAAGTATGTCATACAAATGGCTGCTCTTTTCACTTCCTCGTCCCCAGATATAAAAACAAACTTTCAATAAAAAACAGTGAACTGTCAGGAATGTTCATTTCCTTTCCCAAGCACAGTGGGTTTTGAATATTTGTGGTAAATTAGAACTAGATGACAGTTCCTGGGAGTCTACTAGACAATGGACGGAGAAGCTGGCCTCCATTAAGTGGTCTGTTGTTAAAATAAGAGTCTCATGAAAACATTAAAACATAAATCATCAAGCTTTTGGGGAGCGCAGTGTGTGTGATGATGATGATGATGATGATGATGATGATGATGATGGGGCAATGGATGATCCCTGAAGTCTTATTTCTGAATGAGCCATCAAACATAGTTGAACTTTTATCTATTTGCCTTCTCTGGGAATTTCTGTTAGACCTGGAGGAGAAATCTGTTTTTACTTTCCTACCTCTCTGGACTGTCTTTGTTTATTAAGCTGGCACCTGTCTCCTGTACTTTCTCAATCCTGGACCTGAAACTATCCATGTCCAGTTTGGTAGCTTCAAGTTTACGAAGTAAAACTTGTGTGGATTCTTCATTCTTCCCATAGTCAGAGGTCTCTAGGATGAAACTTCTCTCTGCCAGCCATGCCTCCACCTCCAGCAGCTGTATAAAATACAGGAATTAGCCTTAACACAGCTTAATTTAGGTCAAGACAGAGAAAACTGAAAGCAGT
The DNA here is from genome assembly GCA_013398955.1 of Callaeas wilsoni. Taxonomy (NCBI): domain Eukaryota; kingdom Metazoa; phylum Chordata; class Aves; order Passeriformes; family Callaeidae; genus Callaeas; species Callaeas wilsoni. The sequence goes on from VWPU01002319.1 coordinate 85,156, forward strand.
GGTGCATTGACACATCAGTGAAAACAGAGAGCACCTTAGGTGTCTTCCTGTAATGCAATCTAGCAGACACTCTTCCAAAAAATGTGTACCCAGAACCCAGTAATTGCAGTTACGTGCTGCTGACTGCAATTAGTTGGGAAGATAACTGTCATTTCTCCACTGTATCCATATTTACCAGATATGAAAAATCAGGGCAGTGTGAATTCTGCTGCTTTCTCAGCACTTACATCCATTCGACAATATAGGTGTCAGTTGTTTTAAGAAAGACCAAAATAAATCTCTCAGGAGCTATTTTTACCTCATTTAGGAACAGATGGGCCTCATAGGACTGCACAAGCCTACGTCTCCTCTCTTGAGCCTCTGCCTTCAAGGTCTGTACAGAAGTCTCAAGCTCCTTCAGATGCTCCATAATCTTGCGAGAGGCCGAGTGGCCTCCCCTTACCAGTTTCTGTCCTGTACTGAGCACTGCTTTGGTCAAAGCATCCCGACTGTTTATCTCATTCTCCAGATTCTGGAAAAAGAGTAAAATAATAGACCACAAATTAAAGTTATGGAATCTTTATTCTGGAAAATGTAGTCACGTAATTCCATTATAAATTTGCTTTGTCTTCATGAAGGTGGGTCAGAGGTACAAAGTCTGAGTGCATGCTTGAAGTGGAGTGGAGGAGTTTTTTGGGGTGAAGGAGTCATCATAGAAATCAAATTTAGCTATGAAATTTGAGCTTTGATGTATATCTACCTCAGAGTCTGGAGGGAAGAGTTCTAATCACAAACCTCTTATTTGTAGATTCCACTGAAATATACCCGCTTCCATTCCATTATATGGCATTTCTTAAATTAAAACATGCCTAGAGGAGAATGACCAATTTGCCTGCACGTTAATATTTATCACTTGCCAATGCCTTTGTAGAAGATGCATCTTTGCATAGCAGCCACTATGGGTACACGAGTGCCAGGCAGCCAACAGGACAAGGAGAGAAGAAAACCATCTGAACCTATTCTCAGAGACTTTCCTTGAAATTAATTTTTGAAGACTGGTAGATTTTAAAACTGTGTGCATCCCTCCATATACCCTCCCCTATGATATTTGCCTGGGTAGGCAAGGCCCATGCTGTGATTTTTCTGCAAGCATACATGTGTTTGCCTGACTGTGCCTGAGCACCTTGAGCACAAACGAGCCCCACAATTTTATCATTGTTCTGTTTAATTTCATAGCTGTGAATAAGCAGGTTCAGAGTTAGACTGCAGTGCTGTGTTAATGTAGAAGAGATGCCCTCTATGAGGAGAGGAGCTGCTTTTTCAACTTAAGTGTCAAACTTGGCTGGAAAAGAGTTTTGATTCTAATCTTGCCTTTAACTTCCCCCTATTAATTTCAAGATGTTGTTGAAAAGTGACACCATATCTGTTCCAAGCCAAGCAGCTGTTTGCAGGCATAATATATTTGTGTGTAAATGCTGTTTTGCAAGACAGATTTTTTTTTTTTCTTCCTTAGGTTAATACAGTTCACACACAATCTCTTTTGTGGTAACAAACCAAGGACTGAATTTTGCAAATCGGGCTTATTAGGACAAACAATAGAGGGTGGAACTAACAGTATATTCGATTCTTGACTGTTACGTTAATGCTGATATTTGCTTGCTTGTAAACCAACATTAAAAAGAAGGTGCAGATGCTGTAGCCAATAAAATGCTGAGAGTTAAAAGCTTATATTTTGATCCTGTTTCCAGAAGAATAGGAAGTAAAATGTCAGAGAATTTTATTTTGCACTGATTTTATGGTATATATCTCCCATTCTCACAGTTAGTCGAAAATTCTTGAGACTTAGCCAATTAACAAAAAATAATTGTAGCCTAAAGCAGTATCTCCTCTGTTCCTTCAGTTATTTGAAATATTTTCTCAGATTAATTCAGCTCAAGCATCTGTGAGCTTAATTACTTTCTTACCATGCCAACAAGCTCATAATTTTTAGGAGTAATTGCACACATAACAACATTTATACTTTTAATCGTGATGAAACAAGCTTTTCATTCTTACTGTTTCACAATGATTGCACCAGATGCTTGGGCTTTCTCTCTCTGACTGTGTATATCATACACATTGGCAATTTATGTGATCTTCTGTCTTTCCAGTCCTAATGCAGGTTGCAAAGATTTCCCCTAAAGGCACTTGACATGGCACTTAAATGGGATATCATACTCTAATATTAATATTAAATACCAATAGCTGCTGGAAAATTGTAGCAGGAATATTTTTCTTCCACCTTGTGTTTGCAAAGAGACAGTGCTCCTTATTAAAGAACTATCAGGAAGGTATTTATTGGTATTTGAGATGACAGTATGCCAGGCACTGCTTTCTCTGATGGCCCATCTGAATCCTGTGAAATAATTCAGCAGCTATCTTAAAGCTACCACTGGAGTGAAAGTCAGCTAGTGTAATAGTTCCCTGTTAAGTCCCTCCCATCAGAGCAGAAAATCTTCTGGGGAAAAATGTTTTCCTGAGAGCTCATCCTGAGACATCTGAGCAATGAGCTTTCTTGGATGTACTTACTGTGTTTGAAAGCATTTTGTTAGGACCAAAGAACCTATGAAAATATGCACAAGTTTGTCAAATCTATTTTGTATTGAAAAGGCCAGGGTTGGAACTCAGTTCACAGAAGGAGCCGATGTGTCCACAGAAAAGCCTATGGTGTGGTACTTGCACCACTGCAATGATAAGCAGGATGGCATCTCGCATGTTGCCAAGTCATGGACATATTCTTGAAAAAGAAAAGGATAAAAGTGATCCCTGGCATCATGACTCCTGTTAGCCAAAGCACAGCAGATGAAGTTTGCTAGAGACAAATTGAGTTCAGTGTTCTCTGATTCTAAAGACTGTGAATGGTTGTCACATGACTGTACCTGGTGCTTTTCTTGTAGGCTCTGAACAGTTGCCAGGGATTTGCCATAATCCTTGGAGGAAGCCATGGGGAGCTTCTCACGAACCCAAGCCAACTCCTCATCAACGTCTCGGAAGAACTGGTACTGAAGTCTGCTTGCCTCCAGACTTCCACGTCTCTCCTGCAGAGGATCACGTAGTCTTTTGTATCTGTAGGTTTTAAAGATAATCCAGTGAGGACTACAGATTGATAAGGAATGAATGCAAAACACTCATTTCAGAATAGTGTAGAGAAGGAAAGAAAAAAGAATATTCAGGGAAGAAAAAAGCTGATAAAAGTAGAAAAAAGATGGCAGAAGACAGGCCAGGCACTCACACACCTCTGCACCAGTTCATCCACTTTCTCTTCTAGTTCATCAGCAAGGAAATGTTTCTCCTTCTGGAACTGCTGAGCTGTGACCACAAGCTCTTGCAGCCGGTCCCTATGGGCAGCAATGTCTTCCTCCAGTTCCTCTTGTTTCTTCAGATGACTGTTCAAAACCACCAGATCATTGTCATTATATGGTGCTTTCAGGTCATTTTCCACACCTTCCAACCATTTCTCTGTATCCTCTACATTTCGCTGAAAATGAAGACCCTGAGAACAAGCAAGAAGAAAACAATCATTTAAACCTTTAGGACAGACAATGTGATGTAAAAATCTCGGTCACCTTCAGTGATGATTACGTACAAACATGGAGCAGCTTCCCGGTTCCCAGTAAACTCTTCCTATTTATAGTGGTGAAGCAAATGAAGAAGAGAATTCAGTCATGGTGAAGACAAGAACAGATGCATTAAACATCAAGAGCTTATCTTTTGTTGCATGAATGCAGATCATGGACATAGCATGTTAAACAAAAAACATTTAAAGGGAGAGCTCTGTTTTATAACCACAGATTTTCCGATAGCCCAAGCATAACTCACAGTCCTGAGAATTCATGTGCCTGGAGCTAGAAGAATGAAAAGCAGCTGTAGGTTTCTTTCTCAATGTGCTAGAGAAAAGATGCCCTTGAGACAGATGCAGAGAGTTGACACATATGAGTAAACACATTTTTCCTCAGTATCTCTCTCTGGAATCTGGATCTAAACCAGCAGCAGAAAGCAGAACGGAGCTCAGCCTAAAAATCCTTTTCCCTTTGTAGGGATCTCCAATTATCCTGCCAATTCCATTCAGTCAGTCCACACTTAGTAGTTTCTTTGCAGTAACGGTCTTGAGGAATCATGTTGGATTGTATCAAGTGACACACTTGTAGATGAGACACATAGCAAGGTGGCCGTCCTATCTCTGGAAACGACACCAAGATCCAACCACTGGCATCCCTGAATTACCTTGTAAGCATCCTGCAGTTTGGTCCATTTATCCTGGCAACTTGCTACCAGTTCCTCCCATAGCTCTTCCATTTCTTGTAGTCTGGACTGAATGGCTTCTGGGGCATAGTGCCTTTCCTGGAGCATTTTCTCCCCTTCCTGTGTCAGAAGGAACAGGCAAAGTATTCTTCCTTTGCTGAATGCACAAGAATATGTCACTTTTGCCTTCATAATCAAAGTCTACAGGCACTGTTAGGTAAAGGGCCAGCTGCAACCTTCACCTCCTGACATAACAGATGGAGGGATTGCAGAGACAGAGAAAAACCTAATAAAGCCAAAAGGCTTACTGAAATTAGGGCAGAAACTGCATAGCAAGGCAAGCAAGAGGTACAGCAACTACTAAGCCTATTCCCAACAAAGAAGGCAGGGCATCATGAAATAGTGTGAAAGAGATTGTGCAAACAAGTCTTTAAAACCAGATAATTTTACCAAAGATTGTAACTTCACCCTTTAACCCCCTCTTACCGTGTCTGCACACAGGGGGAAAAGAAAAGAAAAGAAAAGAAAAGAAAAGAAAAGAAAAGAAAAGAAAAGAAAAGAAAAGAAAAGAAAAGAAAAGAAAAGAAAAGAAAAGAAAAGAAAAGAAAAGAAAAGAAAAGAAAAGAAAAGAAAAGAGATGTTTTTAAGATGCAGGTGAATCTGGAGGGGGCAATCTACCTTTAATGCAGTAATCTATTGCAAAATACATCTAGTAAGCACTGTGCTGAAAATAAAATTAATAAACGTGTAGCAGTCTTTCCTTCCAAATTTATCATCTCATCACAGCTTCTGCCAAATATCTGACAAATCTTGTCAGGCTTCCTTCATATCTGGCCTACTAGCATGTCTCTGCAAAGGAAGCACTTGAAAACTCTACTTTATCTGTTTTGTTGGATACATCTCATATGACTTATTAAAGTTGTACATCCAGTCAGGTAGGTTCTCTGCTGGAAAGAAGCAAGGATACCTCTAAAGTGGCATTCAGTCAGAGAGATGTCCCTAAAGTCGGTGTATTGAATCTTTTATTGCAGGCCTCCATCTTTTTCCATTGTACGCACAGTGAATATGCATAGCAAGCTCACAACAGATACTAAGAGAGAGAGTGAAGAAACAGATGGACACAGAAAATTCTTGATGGACTAAAAGAATAAGCTTTCCAGTATACTCAGAGACAACATGGACAATGCCAGTGAGGGAACAGTGACCACCCCCCTCCCTTGTTTGAGATCACTGTAACTCACTCATTGTCTGCAGAGTCTTTCACACCAGTTGCCCACCCTTGCCCAAAACCCTGCTTCTCTCACAGATTTGATAGTGTCCAGACGATTTCTATTGGCCATGATCTCTGCTTGGAAAGTCTGGTGCCTCTGCAGTTTGGTCTGCAGATTGCTTGGATCCTTCCAGCTATCATCCTGGGCAATGCTATTCTTCTGGTTAATCCAGGCAGCCACCTTTGGGGAGGGAAGAACAGAAGTAAACAAAATCTTCAGTGTTTCTTCAGCTCCAGCCTGCCAGGCTCTCCTCTTATATGTATCAAACAGGGAACTAGTGAGTGGGGACCGAAATGAGTTGTCCTTCTGAGGTTCTGCTTCTCTAAGGTCCTCCTGCCCTTCATGAAGTCACCCCTATATGTCTGTCTACCAGCACTGTTGCCTGGAAAGGGAGCTGTCTCCATCAGACAGGCCCCATGCAGTGAGAAAATGCACGGGCACATGTATCCATGGGGGAGCATGGACAGTGATGTCCCTATTTCTAACCCATTGTCAGTATCTCATAAAAAGGAACTACTTCCTCTTATGTTTTGTTTAACGGTGGCACATTCCTTTTTAATGCTTTTATGTCTTCTGCATTTTGCTGTTGTCCAATGTACAATAGATCTTTCATTTACTAGACTAGACAAGAGGGAAGAAGAAAAAAATATCCCTTCATTCTTATCCTCGTCTTTCCCAATATTATCTCATTCCAGACTCAGTTCCTTTGAGTGATCCTGTGTGATTTTTCGCACAGTAAATCTGTCTAGGGATTCAGATCTATGCAGCACAGCATGTTTTAAGAAACCAGAATATTATTAATTCTGTGTAATTGTACCTCAAAAGAATTCTTCAGGAACTTCTGCAGAAGCCTTGATTCCTCTAGCAAATGTCTGCGAGCAGCAGCATTCTCCAGTAGTCTCTGTTTTCTGAGATGAAGACAGATGCGTGAGGCAAATGTCACACAGTGAATTAGACAGATAAGAGTTTTCAAATTTCACCTCTAAAACACACATGATCTAATCCTCCATTCCCTAGGAGGGAAATGTCCGTAACATGCAGACCCCCTTGATCTAGGCTGTCACAGAAGATGCCCAGGACACTATAGGAAAGATTGCTAGCAGATAGATATGTTTAAACTACCCACAAATTCTGTATATGTGATATCTGCCTCTAGAAATCACCATTCTGTTTGCAGCACTGTCCCTAAGGCCAGGCTAGAATACAGAATTACAGAGAAGCTGCCTTTTTCTGAATCCTGCTCCCCCTCTACTTAATTGCATTTTGGAAGCCTCCTAATGAAATATGGCAAATTTGGGAAGACATCAGTGCAAAGCACGAAGTTGAGCAAATGCAAACCAGCTTATAGTTCTCTTAAATCATTTAAAGATAATGATCACATGAGGAGGGTCTCATTGCAGAAGAGATTGGTGGCTGACACAGGAAGGGTTTGACTTCACCTCCTCAGAACAGCCTGGCATCTGTTGCTGATATTTTCTGAGTCATAATGCTTGTTCTGTGTTAGCTGCTGAGCAAATGAAGCCATCTCATCGATTTTCTCCATCTGAGCTTCCAGGGCTTTTTCAAACTGAGTGTGTTTCCGCTGCAGGCTCTCCACACTAGACACTGAGTCCTGGATAGAAGTCAACAAAGGGAAGCTGCTTTCAGTCAGCGTTTTTCCATCCAAAACACTGATAATCCAGAAGGTAAATGGCATTTACCCCACATTTGCAAACTAGCTGTCAAGAAAATTTATTGTTCTTTGGAACTAATTTGCATTGATCTGACACTTGGGACCTAAATAATGTTCCGTGCAAGGTCTGAGGCCATTATTTCAGTGCTGGATACTTAGCTTCTCATGCATATAATTGTGCTGCGTGAAACACATGACTTCTCAAGAATTAAAACATCAGCCACTAATTTTAAATCAGTCTTAAGACAGATGCCATGTTGAAAGAAAACGTGGGATGCCAAGCTGAAATCAGAGTTAAGTGAACGAATAAGTCAGAGAAAGAGGTTAAAATTAGAGTCTCAATTTCAGCTCATGGAATTTGGAAGAGCTCAGATCCAGATTTGAATGTGAGCACTCGAGTCTGACATTACAGTTAATCTGGAAAGAAACACTTCTTGAATCCCAAGCTTAATGACTCAGAGTTCTCCTTTCAGCACCCCTCTGCACTTTAATTATAGAATCAGTCAAAATGCTGTTATCGCAGTAAACTCTGCTTCTCCACTATTCTAAAGGAAGCAGTAAAGGTCACATCAAATGGGTCAGAAAAAAATCTAAACTTCTGGGTGGTTACATGAGTCATTGGATGGGAAATTTCTCACAGAGGATTTTCTGCACATTGCTGAGTGAAATGTGATTGGACAAGTCCTTCTAAGTCTCATATACTGTAATGAAGGGACTGTAAATACACTGAACTCTGAGATGTTTTTGTAGCTCCTGCAGAGACAACAAATTTAGTGGCACTGCCTATACAAGGTGTAGGGTGAGCTAAGTGTCAGAATGTATATCCAGCATCCTGAACAGCTTTGGCAACCCATGCATCAGTCTGCAGTTTCAGTTATTGCAGCGTTAGTGATACCTGTGGTAGGTAATTTAAAGCTGCACTGGGTATGCCAGCAGTGACAGCAGTGATGACTTGCACACTGCTGGCAAATGTATTTGGGTCAGATAACACAAACCAGGCTGAATGGGGCATTTAGCAACCCAGGCTAGTGGGAGGTGTCCCCACCCATGGCAGGGGAGTTGGAACTGATCTTTCAGGTGCCTTCCAACCCAAACCATACTAGGGTTCTACGTTTCTCGTCTCCTGCTACAATCAGAGTAGTTGGATTGTTCCATTACTCTTAGGGCTGAGATTCCCCTCCTGTGTAAAGTATCAAGGAAAGAAATTTGATCCTAAAGCACCAACAGGGCAGAGCAGTAACTTCAGAAGGAGAAAGAGCACAGGAAGATTCCGAGCACATCATTGTACAGTCCCTTCTTCTCCAGACTGATTGCAGAGAAAACTGTAATTTCTCAGAGCACATACCCCCAAGTCCTCATTAGCTAGGAAGGCCTCTTTGCTGCTGAGCCAGCTCTCAATCTGTTCCACGTAGCCATAGAATTTCTGTGTAGGGGAAAAATCCAACAGTCACAAACATGACCATATGCTGAAATGCTGTAAAACAGAATCTGACCTGACTTCAGCAGAGTACACTGGAAAAACCAAACTTTCATGGCTGTTTCAAAAATTAACATAATACATAAAGAAACATTGAAAGTGCCCAAACCATAATATTTAAGTTCTCATATATATGATGATTTTAGATGGGATTACTAGCCCAGCTCTCATTTAAAGTACTTGACATTCTCCATTGTAGAATGTCTGTTTGAGCAGAAATTTTTAAAGTGAGATGACTGTTACAGGGAAATATTTCTGGAAAACTACAGCCAAAATAGTTATTTTATTAGGAAAAAAAAAGCCAGGAAAAAGGACATTATTCCATCCATGCTAAATTTTTTTCAGTTTTTATAAAATACTTGTCTGGCTCCATGTTTTTTTGGGAAGGTTATAGAATTTGGAAGAGTAGTGATGTTGTGTTATGTGTCTTTTTCCAGATGTATGAGAGTTTGACCAAATTTTGCTAAGTTTTACAGTCTTTGAAAAACATATGAGCACATATTCCACAGAAATTTCTTTAGAGGTAAAATTTCTTAAAGTTCTGCAACCACTGAATGTGCTTGGCCCTCAGCATGCCTTTCAGAAACCAGTGAAATATAGATTAAACACTGGGTATTATTAGCACATCTTTCATCCTACCATCTCATAAATTTACTTTTTATATCAAGAAAAACTGGCAGTGGCATGTGCATTCTCTCTTGAATGTCTTTTTACTCACCTGTAAGTCTTGTGCCTGGAACAATTTTATATATTGCTCTTTCCATGCTTGGATCAGTTCAGACCAGGCTTGCTGTAGTCTGGAGAGGGATTGGTGAATCTCAGGGGTTGCATAGTGACCAGAATTGGCAAGTTCTTTACCATAGTCACTGAGAGCATTGAATCTTTCCACTCGGGCTTCAATCTCCTCCTAAAATATATTACTAAGGTTGATGTTAAGCGTTTATGAAAAGCCACTTATTCAGAATACAAGCCTTAAGGGGAAGAGTTTGGGCTGTAACTTTCCGGCAGTAATATGTGTATGGAAAATCATTCATCTTTGAGCTATGTTACTGGAAGAGCATAGAACTGCCTAAGAGAGAATAAGTGTAAACAATAAATGACTTTATTGGTCTAGAAACAACTGTTTTCCTACAAATGAAAATTGGTATTTAGTTAGAAACAGATTAGAAAATGCTGAGATATAAATGAACACAATTTAAAACATTCATAATATCATACCCCCACCCCCAGTCTTCCTACATAAAAGTGGTTCTTTTAAGAAACAATGCCTAGAATATTTCCTCTCCTGACAAATAAGTTGGCATCAGATTTTTATATTAAAGACATGAGTTTACTTCATTTTGTGTTGTTAAAATGAAACACATTTAACTTTTGCACCTGGTCTGAGGATTGAGTTATACCCCTATACTGAATCCTGAAGGTGAAAGCATAAAAAGCAATTATGACCTCTGCAAACTGAATGTGGAATTTCTAATGTAAGGAATTTGAAAATGAAAATAACTATGCACTGAAATAATACCATGTATTAACTCATAAACTACCTTAAACACTATGATGTACTATTAAATTTCTGAAATTAGAACTGCTGCTTTTAGGGATTTTTGGGGTGGTGGTGTTGCCCAATCATAGATAACACAGCTATAAAATCGTAATACAAATTTTTTAAAAATTCACATTAGCATCATGTGTTCAACTCTAGTCTCTCCTGAGGACTTTGGTTTGAGTCACTAACCAGAATGAAAAAAACCCTCCTTGTTGCCTTGTCTATAATTTTAGTTTAGTCAACATAAGATCATAATGCCTGAATTCCTCCTTTTCTCTGTGACTGTCTCCTTAGAGCCATTTGGGCTCCTTGACTAAGAGATATTAAAGACTTAGATCTTGCCACCATTTAAATTTGGAGCACACTACATCAGTGGTTTGTGATATTTCTACTGTGACAAAGAATTATTAGCAAAAACATTGTTAAGTCTGTGATATGAGACAGCATTGTTAAAATGGATTACTCTAAAGAAGGAGGGGATTTCAAGTACTTCATACTAAATTCAGGTTTAGAAATTTAATCAGAATCTACCAACTGTTTGTGCTAATAATGGGACCCACAAAGCACTGGATATTAGTAATGATTTTGGGAACATGATTTTTAGAAGAAGTAACATAATTGCAAAGAGCAATAATAGCACGACAGCTGAAAGATAGCTATGATTCTTGGGAAAAAGTAAAATACTGACTTTTTTCCTGATGGTATTTAAAATATCACTCCTTTTAGAAAAGAAACCAAAAGTATTAGCCAACGTAGCCACCAAAATATTAGTAAGGTAGTTATTACTGAGATATGAAGCGTTTCAGAGCTGAATGTGTAGCACCATTCAGTGGTAATTTACTTTGCTGTTTGAAACAAACTGCTGTTTCTATTTTCTTCTCAGGTAAATTAAGTTCGCATGAAAAAATCTAGCTCGAAGCAGGGATTAAGTGGCATTAACTTTTTTGGCAATATGAATAAAGAGATGAGCAGTGATCATGGTGTGAGACTGAACCTGTTTTTCCCCGACAGGCTTGGACAGCAGTACAGGTGAGAGCTCATGGGGCTTCTAAGCCTTTTTGCAAAGACACAAGCTGTCAAACAGCCCATGAGACAGTTTTGTCAGTATGTAGGTGACTTCTATCCCCAGCCAGGTACTGAAAACAGTGTTTTCACCATGTTATTGACAGATGCATGCAGCAAAATTCTGCTGTGTCTGCAGCAATTCCCTCGGGAAAGATTCCCTGTATGTGCAATTGGAACCACGGAAGATACTTGCCTTTCTCTCCTGATGCTCCTCAATCATACTTTCGGCTTCATTTGCGCTTTTAGGCAGCCCCCCTGCTTCCATTAAAGCTCTGGTGTTTTGGGCCCAGTCTAGTATCTCCTTCGTCTCCAAGTTAAATTTCTGCAACTGGTACGAGGCTGCCAGCTTCTCCTTCCTGCCACACAAGGTGCAGCTCAGCATTATCTGACATGGAATCATCTCGTTGCCTCTCCCTCCCCATTTTCAGAGGAAAGTATCTTAACAGAAGCCAAATGAAATTAATTCAAGCTTTCCCTTACAGTTCCTAAGAGTCCTCATGTTAACCAAAAACGCAGGAGATGCACACTGCCTTGGAGACAACATGCTTACAAATTTTTCTACATCAGTTCATTAACACAAGAAAGGTAAAAAAAGTCTTCATAGCCATTGTTTACAGCAATGATTACAGATCAGGATTAAGCCTTTCTTGTTTTGGAAAGACTAATGAAAAAAAGGTCTTCTAGAACCATCCAAGAATAAGTCTTTCACAAAGGCTTTATGATAGATTTAATGTGATAGTCTGAAGGCATTTTAGTAAAATTATTTAACGGGATAAACCACAAAAACATTGTATTAGTTTTCCCAAAGTCACATCGGTGGAACTTTTTGTGGATCAAGTCACATTTTTTCCAGTGCAGGTGTCTTAGCTGCCTGTGTAAACCTTGTAAAAAATCCTTAAAAACCTTTAAAAGACCTCTGGCAAGTAGGGTTTAGACCCCAGGGAGCAGCTTTGCTCCTGCTGAGGAGCATTCAAACAACTCTAAGTCTTCACCTTTGTTTGGCCTGTCCCTGGAGTCGTAGCCAGTTGTTTTTCATCTCCTGTTGCTTCATAGTCAGTTTGTCATTTATGGATGGATTCCTTGTGGAAAGGCGGAAAGACTCCAGTTCCAGTGGCTGGGAAGAGATTTATAGTGGGGTAAATTTATGCCAAATATTTATATTCATTCCTGAGTTCGTCTTTCATGAAAAATAGTTCATTATAAGACCCCAGCTCTCAAAGGCAGGTAATTAAATTACAATAACAAAATATACAAAGGCATATGTAATATGCAAAAAATAATACACATGCATTTGTGAGCAAACATCCATGTGAAGAAAGATCTTTGTGCGCTGCTTTGCATGCAAAAATGTTAATTTACAATTAAGAAAACAGTTTTGCACAATATAGACAAACATAGGAAAGTGAAGTGCTAATTCTAACTTCTATTAGCAGTCTGATGAACAGTAATGAATGCTCATCAGCCAAGTTTAAAGCTGACAACTTTCTTGCAAAATTCCATCAAGCTGAAGAAAATGAAGAATTTTAATTATGCAAAAAGGAAGAGATGCCAGGCTGGTTTTAATCTTTAAAAAAAAAACCTAAATCCAAACCTTGCCCGTCTCCCCCGTACAGCCTTGCTTATGCCTTCTAGTAATCACTCACATTTCATATGAGAATTAGCTAACAAAGTCTCAATGTAGAAGGTACCACACATATTGACACTATTTGTATACTATTGTGAAGAAAAAGCTTTTCATATTTTCTGTATGAAAAGGCTTAACATTGGCCAACAGTGAAAAAATGTGAGAGGTTGTCATAGGATTTCTACAGCTGTGCTTCAACAGAATATGTTTCTTTTTAGTAAAAATATACAAATATAAGGAAGCTTAGACACATATTTAATGCTCAATTTAACTTAGTCCTAGATGATGCAAACTGACCATTTTACAAAAGTCAGAGTGGATCAGGCAGGCAATTATAACCTAAAATTTCTGTGTTTGATGTCTGTGTCAGGAAACTATGTGCAGTATGGGGTTTGCAAGTTCTGAACAGAAATAGAATTGTGATTTTGGTTCAACTCAGTACAGGAACTGGGGCAAAGATGGAGTCCACGCTTTCCAAAATATACAGGACAGTCTGATCTGGCTTGTAGGTGAGGGCCAAAAAATCAGATACTGTTAAAAAGGGATTTTCTTCTTAGATTTGGTGCATCAGGAAGAATAATATTTGATAAGATAAAGTAGGATTAAGCAGCATGGTATTTTCATGAGAAGAAATTTATGCTGCATTTGCATTGCTGAAAATTCCTGCTAATCAATCTGAGGAATAACAATGATTTTGCACCATATTTTCAGAAAGAAAAAGTGAAAATTTTTTCAGTATCCTCTGTACTTCCCTACTTCTTACCTCCATTTTTGATTTAATAACACTGATTTCTCTCTCCATTTCTTCATGTCTTCGAATCAGGTTTTCCACACTTTCCACATCTTTTCCATAATCCAGTGCTTGTATCAATACACTCTGGAGAGGGCAGTAGGATGTGCAAATGGTGAAGATGGCACCAAACAAAAGGATCTGTATCTTAATTATTTCAAAGAGTCTCCTCCTTCACCTCTTTGCATTGCCATCTGAATGTTCTTATTACCTCTTTAAATATCAATACAGCACATTGTCTGCTCTCCTTACAGAGATAAACAAGAATCCACATCTCTTTGAACAGTCATAATCCTTCCTAAGGTGCCTCTGGCCATTCACATGTAAAACAAAGACAGGCATGCCTCCCTGCATTTCTCAGTCTTTCTTTTCCTTTTTTTTTTTTCATATATCAAACCAGAAAAATATTTCCCAACAAATTGTGGCACAGAAATTTTCAGATGTGTGTTATGAAAACATAAAAAATAAAATTGACCCTCAGGATCCTAAGAAATTACACCTCATAAAATGAAGAAATACATTTTAAAAGTTGGTATAAAAATTTCAAGCCAACAGTCTTGTAACCTTAAGTTGTACCACTTTCCTACTGACTTATAATTAAATAAATATAATTACTTACATTGATGAAAAAATTAGTTTTTATATAGCCTTTTTTTCCTGTTAATATCAAAATTATAATTCAGGATAGGCATTTTTACCTCAATTTTCTGAATGAATAAGATCGATAGAGCATTTTTCCATTTCAATTAATCAAAATTGGAAAACTTACCTTCTCAGTAATTCTTTCTGTGATGTCATCTATTTCTCTGATTAAGGCATGAATCTCCAGGGCTCCCTCTAGCTTCTTCCTGTATGCATTCAGGTTACCATGAAAACTGTTCCACCTGTAATTGGAAGTAATATTTTAGAGATGTATTTCAGAGGTAAGGATTTCCACAACTGAGTTTCATGATGCTCACATTTAAACAAAACCACAGGTTTTCTGAACTACCTCATGTGTTGATCCTCAATTCCCCATAATAGGGGGCACTTCACAGGAATAAAGCAATAGCCTGAGAAGACTATTTGATTGTATTTATTCTATGTCTTCAGGATGGTGCGGGGCTTAAAAGCTAAAAAGTACTGATCCAGTTTCCTTAAACTCTCAATAACCTCACAATCGATATCTTCGTGCCTTTGTTTCTTAGGCAGTGGCTGTGGAGCAGCAAAAGCACAAGGCAATTCACCAGGACAACTGTGTGAATAGATGGGAGAGTCTAAGCTTCGTGAATCTTTTGTGCCAAGTGACGTGAAACAGGGTATTTGCCACCAAGGCTAGAAACATGACTTTGGCACTTCTGGATTAAAAATCCTTCTAAGCTATTCACTCTGGGAGTCTTGAAAGACAGCTCCAGTGTCTGATATTTGGTAGTCGTGATATTAAAGAAGAAAACAAATGTTCCAATTCCTCCATTTATCTCACCTAGTTTTCCCTTCTTGTTTTTGCTTTACACAGAACATTTGAAAGCATACTCACTTCTCATTGAGCTGCTTTCGGCGCTCATAGATTGTCTTTGTTTCTTCCTTGTTCTGTCTCTCCAGTTTCATGGCCAGGGCATTGATAGTCCTGATGTGAGCATCGTCCACTGTTGACTCCTGTAAAGCGAGAAAGGGAACAAAAGTACACTTTCAGATTGCTTGTGGCTGAGTTTCCTCTCAGTGGAAAACAACACAAGCAGCAACAAGAAAGGGTTTTACCTCACTGACATTTCAGACACATGGAGTTTGCTCTACTACAACTGCTGGTGTTACCATGTCCCTGATGAGAAGACAGTAAAGGCAAGGAAGAACATTAATGGCTGTAGATGCAGCAACGATCTTGGTCTAGGTGAGGGCCCTCAGACCCTCAGACACTCATTTCTAAGCCAGATATTCCAGCAGGGGTTCGTTTGAAGAAGGAATACAGGTGCAGTTGCTGGTTACATAGGTGGCTGCTGTGGAACAGCTGACGTGTGACAGATTGTTCCTCTGTCAAAAGGTAGTGACTCATGGCTCCTGGGCATACTCGCTGTTTTATCTAGAGCAGCTTCTGTCTAGGAGTGCCTTCTGTACTGTAGACAACAGGCTCAAAATCCATACAGCCTTGAGACAACCTATGCCACCGTTTTTTCTTTTCTAAGGCAACATCACTGCATTTTAAAACGTGCTGTCTTCAAGGAGACTTGCTTCCCATGCACCTACCATAGAATGGATAATATTTGCACATTGCCCATATAATATGGACTACAGTGGGATAATTTTTCTTGTGGAGCACTACAGATGGCCAACACTGAACACTGCTTCAAGATTCAAAAACATTATTTTTCTGGGACAAATAAATCCCAAGTTTAGCAGGGAGACAATCACTGGTGTAAAGAAGCACAGCTGCAAGATCCCAGCACACTGTTAATGTAAGTATTTACTCCACTGTATATTTTCTTTACACTGCATCCATACCAATATGCGTGCTTCCATATGTGCTTTCCTATTATACACAGCCATAAAGCAAACAAGAGAATCCAGCGGACAGCCAGATATTCTTCAGAAACCCTGCGGTCTCCCCTCCTGGGAAATAATAGCAGCACAATGAATAGCAAGCCTGGAAGCCATCAATGCAGGATGATTACTCCCTACCCTGATCTCAGATTTTTCTAGTGGGAAAACCCAGACTGGATGGATGCACACACACTGTGCCAGAAGCAGCCTCCTTCTGTTTGTATCACCCTAGGAAGCACTGCATGACTGAGCATCAGCTATCAGGGCATAACTGCATAACTCTCCCAGCTTTTTATCTCCAGGAGTCATGTTCAGAGTGTTACAGGAGTGGTGGCTACAAGCTGATAGTGTCTAAGACCAAGAATTTCCTGTGGCACATAAGATCTACCTTAGCTTATGGAAATCTTTCCAATTCAGAGGCTTATGCTGACTGGAACACTGGGTTGTTTCTGCCCTATTAATCATCCTTCTTTTGGCTGGTACAAGCTGTAGAAGAGCCCTTGCTCAATCCCTTAGCTCACAGTCAGATGGTGAGTACAATGAACGTCTCTTCAATTTACTAATTCCCTGGTGCTGAAGCCAAGTAATTTGGCTCTCTATCCAAATCCAGTGTGAATGCACTGTCACAAAATTCTGCTGGGCTCTGGAATAGGGAGCTCAGGGTTTTCTCCCCAGTGTCAGGCATATCTACACTGCTACTTTGCATAGAAGAGGATTGTCTCCTTCTGCTACTAGGCAACAAAAGCAGAAGATGGGAGCTGCCATAACAAGAATCAACAAAAAGGTAACAGGCAAACAAAGGATAAAGAATATTAGGAGACTGGATTAGAGTAAACATCACCCACACATTCCTAACACATTTCTTTCCGGACCTTTCTCACAATTTCCAGACTAGCAAATCAGCACAGTAATCTTTCCTGTGTGGCACACAGACGTCTTAGTCCTCATCTGTAGCAGTTCACACAAACAGAAAGAACAAGAGGTTGCTGCAAATGCAACCCTCAGTATATGGCCTCACAGCTCTTATGGTGGGAGCTGAACACATGACAAGGAGGCCCCTGTTCCCCAGGTTTGGTGCCTAAGCTAGCACATCTCACTGGGGGCAGGAGAGGCAGCTGGCGTGACTCAGCACCACAAAAGAGGGACAGAGATCTCAGTACTGAAAGGTGAAGTGTGCAGCTGTCTTGTCATGGGGCTGTTATCCAAAGTGTAAACCATTGCTCTGTTTTACTAAACGTCTGGCTGTTAATATTATGATTCATGAGTAACTGTGTCTGCTGTATAAACAAAGGCCCCCCAGATTTATGTGCTTAATTTGGATGAAGGAGTCTGAGAATGAGACCGTTCCTCAGGAGGAGGGAAGTGGAGAAATAAAGGATGGAAATAGAGAAAATAGTAATTTTTTTTTTACAGGCTTGTTTATGGAAGGTCTAGATCTGTTTTCAGATTCAAACAAGCATGACTGAAACTACCATTTTTAAACCACTTTTGGGTGGAAATCACTGTGACTTTGCAGATAGCATGAACCAAACAAAATTTGCTCAAATTCAGGCTCACACAGCAAGTTTTCCGGTCATTTAATGCAGTCTGAAATGTTAGGTTGTGTCATGAGTACCTGACAGCTCTTCTTAGACATCTTCAAAGCAGAAGGCACAATAAGGGAAAATTCTGTCTTTTTAAATGACTTTTGAGGTAGTGATGCTTCCTATCACTTTGATCTTACACCTCCTCAGAGCACTGGAACTGTATTTGCTAACTGGACTGAAAAGTTAACTGCTTCTTGCAGACACACAAGGCATGAGCACAGAAAACACCTCTCACCCCTGATGTTGCTCCACGGAACTCATTCAGCTTTTTCTTGAGCTGCAAGCAGTGTTCGTAGTCATTTCCCACATCACCTACATTAATCATGACCTCCTGGGGAAATAAGCAGCAAACAGACAAATATTTAGGTGAAGAATAAAAGAACACAGTGACTTCCAATGCTTATCCTGATGCAGTATGTTCTGTGACGTGTCTGTAAATCACCGACCTACAGCTTCTGCAATAGTCTCTCTGATCTTTAGAAAATTATGATTATTGGTCCCATGTAATATAATTATTGGTCCAAACTCCCTCTTTGATCTATTACTGGCTGTGAAAGCAATCTCTGAATGCAAGTGATTCTTCCTTCACTCATACAAAGAGAAACTTTCAGATTTGATATACAATGAGAGTGAAGGCCAGCTGCCAAATTCTTCAAGTCTCTTCCATTCTAACCTGCTCTCATTTCTCTGTCTCAGTAGAGATACATGAGATGGCCACAAATAATCACAAACTCTTCATGTGCACGGTTTACATGAGAAGATGTGCTAATGCTGCCCAGCTGACTCTGGTAGGGACAGACTCCATAGAATTTGTTCAGTCATTCCTTTCACATTGTTTGCAGAACATGTCATGATTCCTCCAGACAAAAATCACTAACCAAGTATCCTGGAAGATGACACATTTATAAGAATGTCATTACTAAATAGCACGTCTTCAGTATGCTGCTTGGGTTAAATACTAAAATCCACTTGCCTTTTCCCTGATCCAGGCTTCCACCTGGTCCACCTTCTGCAGAAATTCTAGGAAGTCCCGACTGTCCTCCAGCATCTTTCCACGAGCAGCAACAGATCTCTTCAACTTCTCCCAATGCTCCTGAAGCAGGTGAACTTGGCGACGGATCTCTCCTGATTTTGGGTGGCCCTTTGATACCAGAGCTTCTCCTTTCTTCACATTCAGAAGAAGAAATTAGAAATTAAATTTGCCACCAATTTTTAATGGGATTACCATTTTGCATGACCTTCCTAGGAGGACTCTTTCACCTTCCTAACCCAGATTGAACAATAGATTACTAATATAAATTTTTATTGCCCAGATGATAAAGCCAGCTGGAAAGCTTTTACATCTGGAGGGAATATAGAATCATAGAACACTGGGATTTGAGTATTTCCCTGCCAAGAAAGATATTCATGGAATGGGAGCACCAAGAGAGGTATTACAGATGACTGTGCCCTTTAGCTGTATGATTCATCCAGTTCCAACAAGAATATTCACAAACTGGGCATGAAATCCTATTTGCCCTAGGAGTAACCATGTCAGGTAAGGAAGAAGTCAGTGTATATTTTCCTATTTAGGCTACAAGGAAAGATGGAAGCTCCCTGGATAGAGCAATTAACGTATCTGCCTGTTGTAAATTAACAGCATTACATTTCCATGGCAAAGCAACTGGGTTCTTATCACACTAGTAGGATGATTGATGCAGAAGTGATGACCAAGCTACTCTTCCTTTACATTTCATCAATCTGTCCTTCTTTGGATGAGCAGTAATAATCTGTAAAAACACTAACAGAGTGAGAGGGTCACCTTATTAACAGCTGTGATGATTTCTTCATTTGCTAGAATCTCTGCCTCGAAGACCTGATGTTTCTGCAGCAGCTTCATCTTGTCCTGCAAATTGCTGGGGTCTTGTATGGAAGGATCCTCCAGCTTCTGCATGCGCTCACTGATCCAATCTTCTGCCTGCAGCAGTGAGAGGCACCTGAGTTAGCACAACAATTACATGGGATCCTGGGGCCTCCTCCCAGGATGTCACTATTCTGTGCAAGTGTCTGTGCCTGGGCTGGATAGATTGAGTGGAAGCTGACAGCTGAGGTGGATCTCCAGTTTCTGAACTTATTCTACTTTGTCAAAAAGCAGGTAGGAATGAAACTAACTTTTATCTGACCACAGGAGTAATTAAAAATTCCTTGAATACCTCAGATTTTATCACAAGGCATAAACACATTATACAGTCTCCTAGATTATGCAGAGAGAATCCTTGAGCCTTAACATGGTATACATTTAAAATGAGATTATGAGCACTGAGTCTGGGGGTTTAGGGCTCGGAGTTTCATCTGGTGTCCCTGCCATTGACCTACCTGCAAACTGGGTAAAGACTCTTTAGAATTCAGTGCCTCACCTATAAAACAGCACTAACATTTCCTCATGTCAGTGGTGTTGTGAGACCTAAATAGAAAATGCAAAGCAAATAAAGATTTACTGAAGGGGCCCAAGCATTAGCCAGATTATTTGAAAGGAAATACAACTGTATTTGTGTTTATCCTTCATAAAATTCAAAATGGTCTGGTTAGGAATATCAGATTCAGAAAAGCAGGTGATTTGTGAGAGCTAATAGAGCAAAAGTTATGTGTTTCTCTTAGGAAATGATTTTTTAAGGGGATTTTAAATTATGCAGAATAAAATGAAGAATAGGATAGGAAGTTTTCCACAATTTTCTTAAAGTTCTGCTGAACTTTAGCCCTTAGCTCTGAAGGAAATATTTTCTATCCATCAAACACTGGGAATTGAACACTTGACATAATGTTGTAACTGATCCTGTTGTCCTTAGAGCACTGAAGTAATGTAATGTTTTGACAACACAAGAGCTGCAAATTGAAGGGCAGCTTTATTAGTTTCAAAATATCTTGGCTGTCCTTGTGGAACTGTGCACTACATGCACACAAGACTTGTCAGCTGGAGGATTTTCTCTGTTAATTAATGATTGGAAATGTTGTTTCAGCTGCTGGGATTCTATAAACAATAACAGTAATAGCTGTCACTAGCAGCATGCTCTCCAGAAACTGTTTCCCTCCAAAGCACAGTTAGAGACTCAAACAGGTCACGTCAAACTTGCCCAGGACTACACGTTGTCATTTCCAACACCCTCCTCGATGGCCTTCTCCCATACCCAGCCACACATAAGTGGTGCTTCAATGTCACTTGAGTGACTCTTCATTTGAATGGAAGGCTCATCCATACAGTTAGAATGAGAAACAAACCAATCCCCGGGATAAAGCGACCTTAAGGTCAATTCCGCTCCTACTTGTTAATTAGAAGCAGCGGCTTTAATGACACACTGAACATCTGCACTCTTAGTGCCTTGGTTTATTTTAAGGCTTGTTTAAGATGGCTCTAGAGCATGAGGGATCCTTCTCCTGGCCTCGTGCCCACATTCAGATGTGAAGCAAAGCCGATGTGTTTTCTATGGAAAGATTTTTCTATGGAAAGATTTAACGGTTGTCTGGTCAGGCATTTTCACTTCATTGAAGACAACAGTAAAACTAGTGTTATGCTCAGTAAAGGCACAAGACCAGACTTATTTCTATGGGAATCATAAAAAATATGGGCACTACCAATTTAGAAGCTTATACTTTCAAAATATCAGTTATTTTAACCTCATGAGCATGAACTGTTGGTAAATTACACTGATTTTTAATGACGGAAGTATGCAAAGCATATAAATGAATGTGCCTCCTCCAGATATCTAGAGATAACAACTAATTCTCTCTCTCACTCCTCTGAGAGTAAGATGTAAATGGTTTTTTATTCCTATGTACAGGGTGAAAGGGAAAGGATGTACTACTAATAGCATGAGCAAGTTTCAGAGTCAGCATTAAAACTCAGAGCCAGCTTTAGAAGTCAAAACTTTTAACTTTATAATGTTCCCTCTGCAATAATTTAAGTACACATATTTCTAAGTAGCAACTTGCTCGTTTGCCTTCCACATTAACACTGAGCTACAGACTTTTTGGCAGTAGGGTAGTCTGTAAGTCTGTCTCACTTCTTTGAGTGAGACAAAAGCACCATATTTCTACTGTAGAAGGGTGAGTCTTATTTTGTAAACCATGTGTGATCTCTGGAGTTAGTCATTGTGGGTCATTGTACCAATGCGTGTAGTTCTCTATGTAATTGCTTCTAGAGAGTAACTAGAATAATTTTAATGATGACAATGATCACTAATTTCTGCTGGCACAAAAAATTCCGTTTGATCAATAGAAATTACTTAACATGCTTGAAGGACAGAGAGTTTTCAAGGGAGTGGGACCTGAGCTATGGGTCTTGTTCTCTTAATAAGTAAGAATAAGCAATGACCTCATTGATTTCACAGCTAAACTCAAAACTCATCTCAGAATTTAACATTCCTGTGGGGACCATTCTCATACATGAACTTGTACACACCCAGAATATAATTACAATCAAATTAAACATTCCATTCTATCCAACAACGAGAAAGAAAGATATTACTGTAAGATTTTTGGTTTTTAATTCCTTGGTGACATTCACGTTCCACAGCAGTAGGCAATGATTCTAGATTGGTGAGGTAAATGAGCACGTAACCTGAGAGCAAAAGCTCCCCAAAGAACTCTTCACTGAATTTATGTGGAGAAAGTGGATGAGAATAGGGAAATGTTCATCACTATGCAGGGCCAAATCTTGTGCTCTAAGTGTGTGATTCAAGAATGAAGGGGGACCCCAGCCCAAGCACTGATTGGACAATTACAGAGAGATGGAAAGAAATGCGTAAGTATTCCGCCTAATGGGTTGATTGTATCTCTAGAAGGGCATTGACAATTACTCTACCAAGAGGATTTTGGCAGTCCTGTGAATTTTCTCTCAGAGGTACATTGCTCTTTAGAAATTATAAGCCCTGTGCAATACACCATCTAGTCCATCCATTCCCCTCTGCTAGTCCAAAAGGTGGACAGGCCATTACTGCTGGATTTTCATTACTTTCTTATCATGTGATAGTAAAAGTATAACCAAATAATACAAGTTAATATTTGGGTGGATAAATAATTTCTGATAAAGAAAAAGAAAAAGGAAAAAAAAGAGGGAAAATGAAAAAGAGAAAAAAGTATATATCTGGTTTTTAATGGAGCCAAAGAAGAAGGTATTTAAATTACTGATTATTTGAGAGTAGTAAGGAGTTCCAAATATATACATATTAAAAAAAAAAAAAGGAAAAAAAAAAAAGAAAAACAATCTGGTTGTCAGCAGCAGTTGTATTACAGGCATTCATTCTCCTTTGGTGACAGTCATAATTTGACCTGTGTCAGGACATGTGTCTTTTTCATGGGCTGGGAGGTGACCAGCACCTGCAGATTTTCCTTAAACCATTGAGGACTTCCCATGTGACACAGCAGCAGAAGGGGTGGATACCATACCAGCAAGAGTGCTTGAAAATGTGCCTCTGGGTCTGTGTGCTCTTGTTTATGCCAGCACAGTTCTCAGTCACACATGTTGTGCTGCCCTTTGAAAGGCTGACCTAGTTTGTCTTTCCAACAGCAGTGACAGAGCAGAGCTACTCAGTTACAGGACTAAGGCCAGAAGAGGAGACAAACAGAGACCAGCCTGTTGTGCAGAGGCCAGTCTACCATAGCTCAAGAGCTGTGCTAAGTCACAGCACTGTTTTGCAGGCCTTCAGTGAACATCCACTGATAAAGCTTGGTGCCCAGGCCATAATGCTTTCCACTTTGTGTTCATCCTGATTTGAAATGTGTTTTCTTTCCCACCAAAGGAAAAATATGTAGCAGCTTGCAGTTTTCCTTTCAACTGATTTATTTTAGCAGAGCTTTTGGTGAGTGGAGTGGCTGCAATGGGCACAGTGCTACAACAGTAATGTAGTAACAGGAATGGCATTGGAGCATCCTTTTCCATGAGTGTGGCAGGAGTTGCCACACAAAAGTAGATCATCTATCCACCTAACAATGTCTGGCAAGAGTGAGCACCTCATCCAATAGAGGTAGGGGGTTCCTCTGCTTTACATCCTCATCTCAGCCTAAAACCCTCTTACCTCTTCCAAGTTTTGGTAGAAAAGTGCCAGAAGAAGGGCAGTCTGCAGCTTCTCTCTCCTACTCTGGGCTAGATCCTTGATCTGACGCTTCCTCTCATGGATGACATTCACTTTGTGCCGAATCTTTTGCCCTTCCAGTCCATCCGCTTTTTCCAACCTGCTTGCCTGTTCTTGAAGAGATATCATCTGAGGAGGCAACAGATCTGAAATTACTTTTATGCCTCCAAGTGGTGTGAAAGAAACAAAATCAAGCTCCTTTCCACAGCTAAAATATTCTCCTTTTTTCTGTAATAGCAAAAGCCAAGAATAGCAGGGACAAGTTAATCAGCATTCCTCGTCACCCTGTATTATGTTATATCTGTGACACTATTGTCATTGGACTCTGTGGTGCATCCTGGCTACATAAATGAATTTAAGTTGTAGCTTCAGGAGTTCCTATGCCACTGATTATCCAGTGCAAGGAGTCATGGAGCAAGCATGACAACCACGAGTGCTCAGATTTTATTGCTTTCTGGAAACCAGGTGTTGTAATGTAGCTCTCAAAAGGAGCAATCAGTCTGGCAGGGAGCTGGCAAGAGTTCTGGGAGTTCATTCCTTCTGGGGAACCCAGGCACAGTTGCAGGTTTAAGTTTAGCCCCAGCATGGGTGAGTTACAGCAGTGGCCACCAGCCAGGCAGATTCCTTTACATGCAGGTGAGCAATTCCGTATCGATTCCAAAGGTGCAAAGAGGCTGCCCGTTTGGTACAGCCTTTGTATACAAAATGCATATTTAAGTAATTTGACAATTTTTTTAATGTCAAAATACCTACTGCATTTTGTAAAATACCCAATCTATTTTGCTTGCTTTAAATATCAATATTTTTTAAAATGAAAAGAGCAGAAACTTCTGATATCCAAAACACAATAAGGCCTGCTTTAAGTATAGGAAATGCTTTCTTCTTGTAAGTCCCACTATTCTGCTTACTGAGAAGTTTTCCTATATTTTGCAGGACAATACAGGCAGGACTTGGGCATGGAGTGTTTTGACAGCTGTTCTCCAATGCTCTGCCTCTTATTTCCCTAAGATTCCCCATTTTATCTTTTATTCAAGCATATCAGGCATTTCACACCCGTCACCAATTCAATGTATTACCATATTAGGAAAAAAAAAAGTATATATAATTTTAGCTTATAGAATTCTAGCTGGTAGAATATTTGTTGTTTATGTTTTTACCTTCTCATCCTGTGATGCCAGAAGCTTCTCAAAAGCCTCATGTTTCCTTATCAGTTGTTCTACTTCATCTACAGACGTTCCGAGGTCACTGCTTTTCAAATAAACCTAGAAAAAAATTTATTATTTTTCTCAGTGTATTAATTATCCCATAATCTTGATTCATAAATCGGAGAAGAGGTATTTACTCTGCTGCTGAGAGTACACTTGAGAGGGAATAAAGGGAACAGGAGGCAACAGAAACTATAAATTAATTAGTAGATGTCCATAGCCTTGCGCAGGAAAGAGAAGTATTAACAGGTCTAGCTAAGGAAAGTGACCTGTCAGTCCTTATCACAATCACTAAGTCACAAGGCAGTGAATTCCAGAGGTCTAAGCCATCCTTGTAATCCCAAGCAAGACTACTGTAATGTCTAATGGATGTCCATATTATTCCTTCTTAGAAGGGTTCCCATAACAGAGACTTTGCAGCCTGCCTGAGCAACTTACACCAGTGCTTTATTACCTCAACCATTAGCAGGATTTTCCAAACATCTAGCTTGAAAATGCATGGCTGTTGCTACACCTTGTTACATACTGCCCTCCCCATCACACTCAGGAGATCATTCATTTCACGTTTGCTTCAGCCTTGTGCATGTTTGTAGACATTCTGCATACTGGGATTTGTGTCTTCGCTAGGTTAAAACTACAGTGATCTGATCAACCATTCCACAACAGCTGTGTCTTTTTGGTTCTGATTATTATTGCTCTCCTCTGGATTTTCTCCAGCTCCACTTATTTTGAGACTTGATGTAAGAAGTGGCAGTGAGCAATAAGGCTGCCAGAGTGAAGGTTGTGAAGACAGCAGAGTGCCTTTCAAGTGGCAATCTTCACCATGTGCCTGTATATAGTGCTTGTCTTTTATACAACACCATGAATTCAAGCTCACCTTGCAATCCACTATGAGCTTCCAGAAACTTTTCAGAAGAACTGCTGTCAGACCAGCTTGTCCCCATCCTGTGTTTATGCAGCTGATTGTTTCTGAAAAAATGTTGTAGCTTGCACCTGTACCAACTGCATACCATTTGTTATTTTTTTCAGGCCATCATTCCAACTTATCTGCATTGATTTTATTTAATGTCTGTTCTGCTAATCTCTGATGCAGAAAGACTTTAGTCCAAAATAACAAATGCAGTTTTAAGGAATCTGACCTCTGCACCTTTTAACACTGTGCAAATGTGCACATTTTCCAACTAATTCACACACGTCTCGAAGGCATTGCAGTGTTCCCTTACTCTGTCCTGGTCTTAAGAAAAATGACTGCCCAGTTACATGTCCTATACATTCTGTTATACTCAGTTTTGCCAAATGCAAAAGAATAAAGAATATAGTTATCTATTATCAGGAAAAATGATGCTTTTCTGCAGGTTGACAGGAATTTATTCTTTTTCATTGGATGTAATTGCCCACAGGCTTTTTTCTTGTTCAGTGATGAGACAACAGCAGGATTAAATCCCCAATTACAGGCTCTGATGGGACATGAGCAAAGACTACCCATGGATAAGGTTTACACTGAAGTGACTATGGTTGGACAGATTTTGGGAAACCAGACTGCATGAGGGACTGCATTTATCAGCAGTCTGTAATGTGTAATCCATTTTGTGAACTCATGGAATCACAAGTATTTGGACAAGGATGAGAAATTCCAATCAGTAACTTTGCCTTGGTAAAGTGCCATTAACAGAGATGGAAGAAGAATTTGAGATCAATGATATAGTGTAAAAGAATTAAGAGGCAGGAAAGAAACAGAACAGAATCAGTGAAACAACACTACTGCTAAATGTTTTGGAAAAGGGCTAGTAAAGGACATGGGTAAATCTCTGCCTTTAAGCCATAGATGTGCACAGGAAAAAAAAACCATCTGGAGAGATCACTCTTGCTTTGCAAAACATCACAGTCCTGTAGCAGTCTTACAGGGTGTTTTTTATAAGAGAGAAAAGATGTTCTTTGGCAGCTACTTTAGAAAACCAGCCATGATGTTCATTCTCTGCACAGAAGTATTGGACTTTACCCCGGAGGGCATCCTCTGCAGGAGAGGCTTCCCAGGTATGAACACATGTGCAGGGTGATCCACACCTACTTGCCAAGGTCTGACTGCACTAACAGGCCGTGGATAGACCCCTGCTCCCATCTGGGAATCTCTCTGAGACTCAGCCCTGGACATCAGTCCCTCCTGATTTGCATTGAGGTGCACTCATCGTGCCCTGATCACCTTGGACAAACCCCACATTTCTGCCACTACCTTGTTTTGAGACTTGGTCTTCAGCTGCTTGATAGACTTTTTTACTGCTGCCACCACTCAGCCCTCCTTGGTGGCTGTGGATAAGAGGACTGACAGCTAGACTTGGCCTGATGTTCTGGCCCATTTTGCATTGTGAATATTTTGCATATACAGAAAAACGCCCAGATAAATATCATGCCCAGGCCAGATTTTCAGACTGTTCTATGTTAATCCATTCCCACCACAGTAATCACAGTCAAGAAGAGAGAAAGGCCACTGTACAACAGGCCTAGGTTTATAGTAAGTCTGGCCCATAATTCAGCAGAATGTCTAAAGAAATACATTAATGCATCCGCTATGCCTCTGTGTGTTACACACAACCCCCACCAGAAGGCAGATACTCTGTCATTCAAACTTTAATACTTTGATCTATCCTACTCATCAAGTGTATGAAATTATGAGAGATACCTTTTTTAGTGTGTTATAGGATTTAGTTTGCTCTTCTGAAGAAAAGTGTGTGAGCTCAAGGTCTGTCTGCTGTAATGCTTTATTAAACCACTTATAATTGCCGTCTATATTTACACTGCTGCTGCTAACGCAGAAATAAAAAGTTATCAGCTGAATCTAACCCACTGCTGCTTAGAGTGGAGAGACATAGAGCCACAGGATGCATCTCTATTTTGGTGTTTTAAACCCTGCTTTAAAAATACTATACCTTCTTGATACATTTTGTGGTTTATCTACCACTTCTGGTCAAAAAAGATTTACCTCCAGGACTTTTATTTAGTAACAGTTAGCAGTGAAACTGATACCTGAAGAAAGGGTCAGCTAGTAGTATTCCTGCTTGTATATCTCTGATGAAAGAAAAAGGCAAGGGACATCTACTGGTAAAGATGGTTATTTTCTTTAGAGAAAGAGAACAGAGACACCTGAGAGCAGGGGTGTGGGGTGGTAACTCATAAGCAGCTGCCACTGGAGAGCTCAGTGCCTTGCTCCCACTGAAATCCACTAAACACAAATGACACTGGGCATTCAAAGCTCAATTCCTTTGGATATTACAGCAGTGGGAAAAAGTCCTCCTGACTACTGAAAGCTTTGGACCAAGTCCTCCAAGTAGAAGTCGGTGCAAATGCTCTTGGCAACCAAGGTTTTGACACTGAATAGGAAAACTGGTACTCAGAAAGAAAATTTCTGCAAAAGGGAAGTGGCTGGATACATTGCAGAGGAGGCAATGGCAACGTGCTCAGAGAAGAGCAGCCCCTGTAGCACACACGGTGCTGCTGCCTGGAGAGCTGCTGAGGTAAACATTTTCCATTTGCCTTTAGAGAGAAATCTTATGAAAGCCATTGCTATAATCAGAACCACACCACAACATTTTTCTTTCATTTAAGCATTTGTTATACCAGTCTGAAAGCAGAATAAAAATTGGCTCCCATGTCACAGTGCTGGCCTGTCATCAATTACATCACTTTTTGGCGTACTTTTAGACAGGTCTCCTAAATCCTGCTTTGAATGAGACACATTAATTTCAAATACAAAACACTACATAGCTCTCCTCAGGTAACCTACCAGGATCTCCCAAAGCATACAGCAGGTATAAACTTTCTTTCAAGTTTGTTTCTATTAGGAATCATGGCCCATCATTGGGAATTTAATATTCAGCCACAAAAAAGCATGAAAGTCTTGGCCACTCACTATAAAACAGATTCGTTTTTAAGTAAGGACTTCCAAAGATGCTTAAAACCACAAAATGTTTTTTGAGATTTCTGAGATTTTCTGGAATAAATTTTCAAGTTATTAACAATATAAAGCAGAGAAACAAAGGTTTTAACCCTACTGAACTGGAGTTTTCCCTTATTTCTGAGTTCATTGCATAGTTGCTGCCAGAAAGACCTTTCATACAAGTTAATGCAGAATTAAAAGCAAAGTCCAATTAAGAAAAAAATAATTTAAAATAAACCAATACTATTTACACAGTTATGTGACAGCATCTGCCAGCTCTAGCTTTTGGAGAAATACTGAATGAAACATTTTAGTCATTATCATAAGTACGCTCTCTGGACGCCACAACTTCACATTTATACGCACTGGAAAATGACACAGCCCCAAAAGAAATTTGTATTCCAAGAAGAGCCATTTTTATTTCTCTAGAATAAAATATATTTTAGGTATTTGTGCAAATCCACTTCCTTCTTCTGCTTTTGCTCTTCACAGTATAACAAGCTTCACAGATTTTGCCCCTCACTGCCTGCCACGGGCTTGCTGCTGAGACTGCTGGAACTCCACACAAAATCTTTCTGCTCTAACCATGTACTAAAAGCCCAAATTATTCCCAGTTTTAAAAACCTTCACTTAAAGCATGTAATCAAGTCCAAACTATCTGCTGAGACAGAGAAGGATAAGCTTTGATTTGACTTAATTCTGATAAAAGTAAATACGAAAAAGAATTAATGAAAATAATCCAAAATGTGCTTTAGCAAAGTAAGTAAATGTTCTTAATACCATGACTATATAAGGTTCACAAAAATGTTTTGCTATGCTTCACTTCAGTAAAAGTTATAAGAAGGTATCATACTATAACCACAAGAGGAATAAAACACACTGAAATTGTTTATAAAAAGAAAACATACAATTTTTCTATCATACTACATCACTATATTATTGGCATCTGTTCTCACCATCTACATACAAAATTCTAATGTTGAATGTATTTAAAATTTCCTTCCCTCCTCCCCACTGCATGCTGTCTCCTTGGCATAAGAATATAGTTATCTGTTATTGGAAATGTATATGGGAAAAGCACAGAGATAAAACTGGAGTTTTTCTGATAACTGCTATAGTTCCTTCCTCACACCTATTTCTTCCTTCTTCAAAATTCGCAAATATTGATCCCTACCCTGTAAGTATTAGGTGCTAGACCAGAATCTTACACCCATACAACATCATCATTTAAATATTTACTTATGAAACATCTGTCTGAAAGCAGACTAAATTCCTCTGAAACTCCCCCTAGTTTCACTGCTAGAAACTTTGGTGGGATATCCAAATGTGACGTGCTGTGGACATTAAATTCCTTTTGCTTCCCTCAGGAAAGGGTGGTACCTCTCCTTTTCTAAGAGGGGAAAAAAAGACTTCTTCCTACACACTTAAATACTTTGGCTTTTGAAAACAAGCCTTACTTTTAAGGTTACAAAACCAGTAATTAGCCATTTAGAAATATAGCCTAATTTGACAAGTAAGAAAATGAAAACAGTAAAACAGAAAAGAACTAAGAAAAAATACACTGAGGATTTTTTCCAGGTCCCAGACTGACTACAGAATCAAAGAATCACAGAATCACAGAATTGACTAGGTTGGAAAAGACCTTTGAGATCATCAAGTCCAACCTAGCAGAAAAGAAAACCAGTTCTTGGCTCTGAAGTCCTGAATCTTCAAAGTGCTGAGCACTACGGCCCAATCACGCAAAGTCTGTAAGCACTTGCATGCTGTGTTAACAACAGCACTCTAATGGTTAAAATGGAACTCTTGTTAAGTGCTTGATCAGAGCAGAGTCCTTATCTTCACTCGGGATGGATCAAGCTGTGGCTGCAGCCTTGGTGACAGCAGAACACAAGTAGCTTTCTCATTGTCTCGTAAGTCATCTCTAGGCAGTTAGAACATGGCAGGATGCGTACAAAAATAAATCCACATGGCTTGATTAAACACAGCTTAGATCTTCTGTTTGCAAATGTTCCTAGAATGGAATGCAAATCTTCACCACTCTCCTCCCAGATCCAAAGGATGCAATGTTGACGGCAATAGATGAACACTCTGGAGGCTCTGTGTCTCTGTGAATCGAAGCCGTGGTGTGAGCTGGTATGTTTGTCACAAGGCTGTCAGGGCATACACTTTTTACAGTGCATGTTTCCTGGGAAGGTCTCAAACCAGATCTTGTCCAATGGCTAGAAAGCAATCCTGAGCAGCAAACTGAGTTCACTGATGGAGAGAGGCCAGTCTCAATCTCCACAGGGTGAAAGGGTGGACCAGGTCTATCCGAATCACGTGTTTTGATAAAGATTGTTGGATTTGGGCTTCTTCTAAATTCTCTTACCACCTGGATAGGCATAGCAGTCCAAGGAGAGGCAAGTATCAGGGTGATTTTGGAAACCTTGTGGTGAGCGGGTGTTAGACCATCACATGGAGTCTTCCTAAACTCTGGCCTAGATGAGGGGTAATTCTGAAAGACAATCAGCTCTGGACTTAAATCCTTGCTCATGATCTCATTCCCACTAGCTGAATTTTCTCTTCCAGTCAGCACATCTGGGGACAGCCATATATCTCTGGATAAAGTCTGCTGGGGAAGGCCAGGATACTTCGAGGAAGTCACATGAAATCTTGTGATTTGAAGGGCTGGAGACCCACCTGAGGGGAAGCCTTGTTTTGGTTTCTGGGATCGTGTTGGAAGACCAGAGGGAGTTTCAGGCACCTTCTCTAATTGTGGCATGAGCAGACTTGAATGAGCATGACTGCTTCCATGGGAACCTGCTCGAAAAGGCTTTATCGTCAAGCTGCACGTTGAAATGTAAAGCTTCATTGAAGTGTGGAGGTCTGACATTTGAACATTGCAATGACTACAGCCTTGTTGAGGTGGCAGTGAATCACAAGGTTCCAGGGATTCATGCAGATTTTTGCTGTGGAGCATAGAAGCAGCTGGAATAGCAGACAGATCAACATCTAGGCGTGATGTCCAGCTTGACGGAGCTTTGCAGGAAAGAACATCTGAGGGCAAAGACAGAGCAAGCTTCAAGGGATCACTTTTCCCAGGGGAAATACGATGAACACTTTTTTCTCTTTTTGAATATTGCTTGTAAGATGTAGATGTTGACTGAGTGCCAGACCTCTCACATCCATGGCCCCAAGGATCCTTGCAAGCACTGGAACACGTGGATGTCTCATCAGAAGGACTGACACAGTGACTAGCGCTCCCAAACCCTTTCCTCTGGTCTGTGTGTGCCAGAATGACATCTAGCCTTGAACAGTAAGACACACTGCTGGGTGGTGAGATGGCATTTCCTGAAGCAAGCTCGGCAACTGATTGACCAGTGGGAGGATGCCAAGCTGGCACTGGCATCTTTTGAAAAGGCCTGTCCTGCACAGCAGATTCAAAAGGAGGAGGTGGGGTCGTTCTACAGGAAGAGAGCAGCACTTCTGCAGTCGAGACGTAGGTTGCAGATGAAGGTTTGCAGCGATGGTCCCTGTATGACATTCTGAAGCTTAGTCCTAAATGATGCAAAATTCAAAGCCACAGAAGCTTGCCTTTCCCCCTGTGCTTAAAACCAAGTCCTAATCCTTTTTCCTTTGGCACTGGAAATTTCCATTCTTCCTCTGAAGCAAAGGAATGAGAGAGGAATAAACATTCTCCAGGAAAAAAAATATGGACTAAAAAAATCCACATTCAAAATGAAAAATCTCAGCTCTTCTAAAACTGCTGCCACCTCTTGTCATGTCTGCAAAGCGATATGAGTGTGGGATGGGCTGAGAGATAAATTGCGGAGCATACGGCTCTGCTCCCTGAGTGTTCTGACAGTGAGACTGCAGACAGAGTAGGAGGGAGCCAAAAGTGCCTGCCAGAGACAGCCTGCAAACTCGCTGTTATTTCATCTGTGAAAAAAAGAAAAGCAGCTAACCTGAGCAGTGGATCTGCTGCTGTGAAAAGATCAGAGAGTACTGGGCAGAGTTTCTGCTCAAAGCAAAAATGTTTTTTTTTTTCCTTCTTTCCCTTTTTCAGCTGTTAATTGTCTGCACTCTGAATGATGAGATCTCAGTTTGCACCTCTTACGAGAGACTCCTACGGAAGTTCCATTTGGTGGCACAACTGAACTCATAAAAAAAAAATGAAAAAGATAGATGTTTACCCAATTTTCTTCATGTGTGCTCTAATTTCTTTAGCACAGAACAATGGTAGACAATACTCTCCAGAAATCCTTTGAAGGCTTAAATAACTTGGATGTAATATAAGATGCTGGCTTAAAGTCAAACCTGTCACAGTGGCACAGACAGCGAACGAAAGAGCAATTCTAAGTAGTAGTTCTTAGTTTAAAATACTCCTCTGTCACCTCCTTCCTTCCCCTGTTTCTTGCTTCTAGTCTATGGCATACGAAGTACTGACAAAATAGGATTGAAAAATTATTACATGCTTCCTTACACAGACATTTTGCAGACATGAGAAATGCATGTAAATGAGCCGTAACTCAAACAAAAGTCAGAAGAAATGCGAAGGGTGGAGAGATTGTTTCTATTTGTTTGCCTGATAGGAATCTTTTTTGAATGTGTGCTTCCTTTTGTCCTTTCTGAAAGCAGCAAATGTTGAAATTCCCATTGGGAAAACGGTTTAAGTATCTTCAGCAGATGCCTTGGCTGAGTTTTCTTTAAAAACATGTTTGAAAAAACTGCTTTCCTATCATCCTGCTTGTCTGCATCACTATGCAGCCACACTTTAACTCCATATAGTAGTAACAGAGTGTGATCCAAAAGGAATAGATTTCTCTTCCAAGTGTTCTTCAGCTGCAGAAAAGTGAAATACAAGTAGTGACTAAGGAACATCACTCCACTGTCAAATTGTTTATTCTGATCTACATGGCAGGTGGTGGCAGCTGCAAAAGAGAGCTTGATTGTAAAGTGTTGTCTGTGTGAAGGGCTGTTGGAAGGGACAGCCGAGCATCCATGCTTTACTGTTCCACCTTCTGGATGCTTAATGTCAGTAGGAAAACTGAGTAGCAGACTCCTTGGAAGTTCATAGAGAGGATACTATGGGCAAAAGATTGTGATAACAGAACTGCGCTTCATGGTCCTCAAGGTCACAATTTTAATTCTCAGGCTTTGCTTTGGCTGAAGAAACTTGTGGTTTCTGATCCCACCAGGAGAATTTACCTAGCCTCTGATGAACACCCATCCCTTTTAT
This sequence comes from Callaeas wilsoni, assembly GCA_013398955.1. Taxonomy (NCBI): domain Eukaryota; kingdom Metazoa; phylum Chordata; class Aves; order Passeriformes; family Callaeidae; genus Callaeas; species Callaeas wilsoni. The sequence goes on from VWPU01002319.1 coordinate 119,419, forward strand.
GGCAATCTACATCACAGCCTATGGCAATGGCAAATTCATCTGAACAAAGAAGTAATATGAAGTGCCATTTACCCGTACAGAATGTGCTGGGGCCATACCAGAAATTCCAGGTGCATTACCTTTCCACGTATGGGTAATACAGGACTCGCAACTGAGGGGCAAAAAAGTCACCTACCCACAGTAGCTTCCTCCACATTCACCTCTGCATTGCATAGAGCTGAGCAGATGCTGTAGTGATAGTGCCTCTGTGTGTTGGCTGATATCGATTTAATGAAAAGAGAAAAAATACAGTGGCGAAACTTTTGCAGAGTTTACATTTTCCCTGATAAGCTCCTATGCAGGAGCTTAACAATGATGTACCACCGCTTGGTAGGGAATTGAGATAGATATAAAGCAAATCATGTCATTTGCTATATAAGCAACAAATGTGGGCAGAACTATGTAATATTTTACTTCAGAACCCTGAACATAGGTAAAACTCTCTGCTTCATGTCACAAACTCCAGAATGCAGGTCACACTTACCAAAATAACCCATTGTGAGGAATTACACTGACATGCATTTCCTTCAAGGAAGGAGTAGCAGAAAGCTCCAGGCCCATGTGCCACAAAGGGTTAAGTATCACTGCATGGCACAGCTCAGAGTCAGTTTCCAAAAGGATTTAGTGTCAGTGGCAAAGCTCTGGTGGAAAACAGAGCTCAGCACAAAATGAGAGCCATTGTATTTTGCTGTCAGTGGTCTTGGAGAATTAAGAAATATTTTTCCTTAATGAAAAATGACCCAGAGGTGCAACCTCCTCCAGCATTGCGTCAATCCTTCAGTTTGGCAACCTGCAACCATTGATGTGGTTTGTATGCCATGTCTCAGCACAATTGCACCAATCTATCAATTCATGAATTTGCAGAGTGACTGCACTCTGTTTTGTAATAGCAAATGCCAGACCTCAAACTGGAACCTTTTAAAATAGTTACATGAATCAAAGAAAGTGCAAGAAAGACAAAATATAATTCAATAATGGTGAAAAAAAATCTATTTCAAGAGCTGCAAAATGATCATAATAAGAACATCCTTCTGTCTCTTTGCATTAATTATCTCTGCCCTCTTTTTTCATGAGAGGGCCTTTTTCACTAGCTCGTTGTTCTCAACTGCATCAAACAGCAGTTAATACTCCTTACAAATTCTTTCATTGTTGTTCTACACACTCCTATCAATGCCCTTGCAGAACTGAGAGGTCAATTCACTTTCCTATATTAACTCACACTGCCAACATCCATTTTCCTCTAGTTGTATTTTCCCAGCATAATTCTCAGCCAGAGGTGAGAATTCCAGCAACACCTGCAAAGTAAACTCCCTTCAAACCCTCTTTACAATGTCCTTTGTCTTTGAAGCCTACAAAATTTGCCAGTGGTTAAGCAGCTGTCATGCTGAGACCTGTTTGTAAACTGGACTAATACTGGACTCTTGTCTCCCTCTTCTGTTGTGACTCTCATATGTTCCCTCTTATGTATATTCGCAGTGAATTATCTTGCAGGTAAGGATCATCTGTTTGTTTCTGTTCCACATCTAAGCCCCATGAGAAAGGAGAGCTTCTCATACATTGCTACAATCTCCAAGTGATACCACAACACAAACAATACCAATGAAAGAGACTGTCCTGTCTGCACACAGACACAAGGATCTCAAGCTGTAGGTGAACATTAGTGCCCTTTTTAGTTTGAAAGAGTTTACATGCTTGAAGAGTTTTAACTGCTTATTTCTAGTTTATAATTTTCTCACCTCCTGTGAGTTCAGGAGCATGTCAAGGTGATCCCAATCCTTGTAGAACATTTGTTCTTGGTGTATTTTCTCCAGCCACTCCTTCTTCTGTCTCCATGCACTGTATACATTTTTCTTCTCTTCCAACAAAGCCTGTAGCTTCTGCTGAATCTGAACAAAATTTCCAATTAAAAACTCGTGTTGGTCTTTATATCCCTTGATCCGCGTAAATTGAGAGGAGAAAGGATTAAGTGGAGAAAGGTGGATAATCCCTTTAAATTGCAACAAAATTATTAAACAGGAAAAAAAATAGAACGAGTCCTAGCACTACTGTTTGTGCAGAGGGATAACCAGAGGTGCCTCATTCCAGCAATGGAGAAGCGCTTCTTACAGCATGTACATCAGTCCAAACCAAGAGCAAAGAAATGTAACTGTTTCTCAAGTGTGACTTCTAGAATGAGATCCTAATTCTTCATTTAAGCATTGAGTGCTATTATAGCACTTCAAATTTTTATGTTACAGATACTAAAATATAAATTATCAACATAGCACATTCTTCTAGTCAGTGAATTCATGCTACAAGGTTAGACTTCATATAATTTCAGCTTTCAAACATTGTATATCCATAGGCCTTCTATAAAATGATTTTTTCCTAGCTTTTTCTACAGGCAAAAAACTTTACAGTCAGCACGATTTCTAGTTACCATAGTCATACAGTGCAATATTCAGCAAATTTCCAGGAAATAGCTTGGTGAGACGGGAGAGTAACTTGCACAAACTCTGCATTTTTCTGAAGATATTCAAGAGACATGTTAATGAATTGTCAGGGGAGAAATGAACTGGTATGTACTGGAAAAGAAATAAATGCTGTGAGAATCTTAGAAGCTATTTGTCTTGAGTAAACTGACATTTTGATTTAAATCTTTCATTTCCAGGGAGTATATTTTACTAGTGTAATTCTTTACTACAGAAAATGTTTCAATCAATCTTTAAACTCTCTTATATGTTTGAATGTTTTCATTCTTTGGCTGAGAGGTTTTTGTCCAGTCTGTTCTGGTGTGGATATACCACTGTAATACAAAGTGTAGCATTTGTGTGAAAATCCAGTTCAGGAAGTTGGTAGAATTGACTCCATTGCTCAGAACATGGTGACCTTCTTGAGTAAACCCAGCTTTGCTGCAGTGGACCTTCAGGAGATGCCTCCCCACATCTACTGCTGAAGTAGGAAATGGGACAGATGTTTTTGTGTCCAAGCTAGGTAACACACTGAGGCAAATGTCGGTCATGGAAGCGAGTGTGTGCATGTTTTTGTGTCTCACAGTGTGATACAATAGAGAACCATAGTTACACTGGGGTCCAGTAGCTGAATGTGTAGGACTGAACTCAGAGGAGTTTCAATTACCTCTTTTGATGGCATTTCCTCATCTTGCAAGAGGGACTGTCCTAGCTGTACAACATGACTGTACTTCTCTTCTCGTGCTTCAATCTCTGCCAGTAGCTGTTGGTGCTGGGTGAGTCTCAGGCTGCTAGTAGATATGTCCCGAATAGACTCCTTGGCTCTCATTTCCCTTATTATTTCTGCTGTCCATAAGAAATAGTCCCACACCTGGAACCCAAGAAAATATGAAAATTGAGGTTAGGGCTCAAGCTTAGGTTAGCAGGCAAGAAAATCATAGGTTGACTCTTCAACTTTAAGTGAATAATAGGTAATAAAACCATAGATAAGAAATAAAATATTTCATTAGTGCTTGCAGTACTTCTATGAATTTTATAAGGGTGGATACACAACTGCAGGAATTTCTATGTACTGTGTTACATGGTTTGTAATATCGTAATCATAATCAAACCGTCACATCAGTGACAGCATGATCTCATTTATTGCCCTTTAGTCCATCTTTCCTTAAGTATTTTCTGAAGTTATTCCTTCATAAAGGATAAACCAGTGTCATCCTACTTTTCTGTGACAGCTTTGGCTAATACAAGTCTGTTTAAAAATTAGGTTATGTACATATTCTAAAATGAGAGTGAGATTTTTTGAGTGAAAAACAAACGCACTCTAATAGAAGTGGGAACAGGGTAAATCACAGGTCAGAAAATACTGCATAAACATATCATGTATACAGACTCAGGTCTTGGTTTGTGCAACTATAGGACTGAGATTGGGAGGAACAAGTATGTCAAGCTAGTTTACTTTCAAAACCTGATGAACCAATAAATATATTTGCAATAATTTAAAATGTCTGAAGCATTCTGCTGAAGCAATTATGAGCAAGAAAATTCTAAAACAAATCCCTGAGGATTATTTTCTAACTGTGATTGAAGAAAATAGTGCAAGTAAAAATAATTTGATGTTCTCTGTATGCCTTTTTCTCCATTTGATTCTACACCTTCCACTGTCACTTACTTTAGACATCTTATTTGACTCTGCAGTAGGAGTTTTGCTCTTATGTGCTAGTTGGTAAAAACTAGGACTGCAAGGGATATACAAGTGGTTATATATGATGCTTAAGTTTTGTTACAGTTTAATTATATTTGGATTAGTTGATTAAATTTTGAGGTAGTAAATGGTCTTTCAGGTTTTTAAAATGTATTTTAAAAGACTATTATTTATAGCAAGTGCTGAAGAAAAATATTCTTTTACTGCAGAAAACTAAAAATTTTCCCTTTTAAATGGTTGCTGGCTTTTTCACTGAAGGAAACTATGTAATGGAAATAGATTCTTGGCTGCTCTATTTTACCCATAGATTCTTGTTCTTATCATCAAAATCTTGTAAAGACAGCCAGGAAAAAATTCAGAAAAGCACCACAAAATTGAAACTGGCCAATTTGGGGTCCTGCATTTAGGCTTTAAAGCCAGGATACTGCTTCTTTAAAGCCAATGAACACAGCTACTAATTGTCAATTTAAAAAGACTGTGGGCCTTTTCAAGGGGCCCATATAGTGCACAGGTGTTGGCATCATTTTGATCTGTAGAACTAATTCATGCACACAGCTGGATGTCACTGTAGAGACTGACATTGCACTTGGCACTGCAAATGTCTAAAACTCCCTGAGATTTTGAGCTAAGCATTAGGAAAAAATCCATAAATCTCAGGATATATAATGCAATGGAACAAGTCAAGAGCCAAGAAGAGGCTACCGGACTGCCACTGCCAGCTATATTTAAGGATAGAGTAGGCATCAGTCTGCAGGAAACTCCTAAGCAAAGCCCGACTGAGATCATGCAGATCCTAGCACAAACTTCAGAATAAGAGCCTCAGATCATTCAGAAATACTTTGAGTCTGTGGCTACACTCATCTTCCTTGACAAAGTTCCATGGAAGATCTGAAGCCCTCTGGTGTACTGTCGGTTGTTAGTTAGAGCCAGCTCCACTATTTAATCACATTAAAATCGTACTTGATGGAGTGTAGGAAGATACACTAGATGATTGTACAGAATTCTCATTTTATGGAAACTAATTTTTTCTTTGTTTGTTTCACTTAATCTGTGCATAATTTTTTAATGAAAAAGCCCTGTGGACTGCATATGAACAACATAACGAAAAAAAGTACTCTGAATAGCTGTGACTAACATTTAGTTTGTGCACAGCTGAAAGAGGGAAGGTAGCAAAGTTGCCTTTTTGCATTCAGCGGTTTGGGTGATATTCTGCAGCAAAGCTGCTCTAACCTACTCTAGAGTTACTGAAATTCTTATAGTTATTAGCCATGGCTGCATGATCCTGCCTTGTCCCATCTGGGCACAAAGACAGGCTTACCAAAATGCAGAACCAGCTCTTCACTTCTTCAGGAATTATTGTCAGGAAAGGAGGTGAAAACTGAGAAGATTAGGAATACTTTTTTGCCATCAGACTGACATCAAAGGGACAGAGAGATGCCTGAAGCATAGTACCATCTAGACACATCACTGACAATATAGTCACTTGGCTTTGTCATTTTGTTTTATGATGTTAAGGGTTGTGAAGATCAAAGGGCACACTGGCAGAGCGAGAAATGAGCTATAGATTTGTCATTCAGATCACAGGATGCATCACATTTTGGACAAAATTCAAAGGCATTTTACATCATTAAAGTAATAAAAATTAGAATAACACTCCCACAGGATGGGGACAACTTGACATTTTCTATCTGAAGTAAAAAACTAAATTTATGATGTAAGCTATGAAGTGAATCAATAAAGAAGTGAACTCTGAGGGACTATATTTTAATGGCTAAATCCACCGAGATCCACCTCCCGATGAAGGTGCCTGCAGGCTGAAAACTTAAAGAATCTAATATCTGATAGAAGAATAAATTCTAAAAGTTAGCCTTTTTCTTCCTATCAGTCCTCAATGCTGTTAGAAAGACAGTGAGCAAATGAACTTTTCACCTACATTAGTAGAATCACACTAATTTCCCCCATCAACAGTTCTGCACATTGTAATGGAACTTTTAACAGTTAAAAAACAAACCAAGCAAATCCTCAAAAAATCCCAAACTGCCATAAACATCCTTTATCTCTAACTATAGAATATTTCTTTTTATAAAATATGACAGGTAATGCTGATTTAAACACTTATACGAGATTTAAAGTGGATTAATGGAATGTGCAGATGCCTCTCATGCTAAAAAAAAAGAACCACGTACACTCTGTTGTGGTCTTGATCCCAGATCACAACCCTAAGACAAACTTGCAGCAAGCTTTTTCCAGGTAAACATACTCTGGACACTCTCTGTTGCCCACTAAAAATGGAAACAGAATGTGAACTACCAGAGGTATCTTGAATTAACACAATAGTTACACCTGGAACAGTTCAAGAATAAAAGAATGTAAATTTATTCTAGAAATCTACATTATCAACTCCCTTCATGATATAAGGGGATACTCTTGCTGGTTTAACACCTGCAGTGCTTGCAGCAATCTACTGATCTGCAGTGGTGTAGCTCAAGTGCCTTCACTGAGACTGCTGACATTTGCAAAGGATTCCATGGCAAATCATAGTTCAGTGAGCTGCTGGGTTCTTTGGAGACAAAGCTGCTGTGCTTTGCTGATTATGGTGTTATGCTGATACAGCCGTGTCACTGTTTGAGCAATTTGAGAGGTTAGTGCAAAAACCAGTGAGTTGTATTCGATACATTCCATGAGATAAGTTGCCAAGGGTTATTGCATGCCCTGAGAGAGAACTTATATGCATTATAAATGGGAGAGTAACATCTTTTTTTGTCCCTCTTACTAGTGGAAATTGCAAAGTCTTTGAAAAGATTACTGCTATTCCTGCACAGCACTGACTGCTTCTGGCAACTGACGATTACGCCTTACACATCTGGATGTAAGCTTCCATTCTCACAGAAGGTAAAAAATCCTTATCCTATAAAAAAGTTCCTTATCCTCTAACACCTTTCTAAATATCTAGGAGCACTAAATGCTTGATTGATAACACAGAGAGCACCTGCAGCCTTTTGCATCTCGGAAGTGCACCTCTGATGATGCCTTTTATATTTTCATATGTTTGTAATCCTGCAGTGCTTTAGTGTGTAACTCTGAACTCCATACAGAGTGTTAGCTACTGCTTTTCTCATTTTTGTCAGACACAACAATTCCTCTGTAGGCCTGAGAATCGAGGACACCTCACTGACTCAGGCCCCAAGAAATGTAAACAAAAGTGAGGTGGGGGGGAGCAAACTGGGAGAATGGGACTCCACTGCCTGAAGCTGTAATTGGACAAATAACTTCTGATTTGCAAATGGACAAAACTTCTATCTGTCCGAAAAACCTGTGACTGTTGTCCATCTTGGGTGTAGTCTCTGCGAGACTCCTGCACTGCCCAAGGTGTACCCTGTGAAGATGTACCCTTCATCCTTTAACTCTGTCCAGCCTCTGTTCCAGGTCAGCCTCTACAAGGCATCACTGACTCACACTCACTGCAGGCAACCTTCCCCCAAGAAGCGAGGGGCAGGGGCCATAGGTGCTTACATGTGCCTGAAACTCGTAAAGCTTGTAGGCTTGTTCCAGGAGCCTCCTGCGCAGTTCCACTTTGGACTTCAGTGCCTTCCAGTTGGTCACTATTGCCTGCTGCTTTGCCTTCAGGTCTTCCACCTGCTTCTTGGAACAATGGGGCAGCACGTGCTCTGCAGAGTGGACCAGCTCCTGCAGCTGTACACAGGGGATGAAAGGAGAGGACAAGAAGAAGAGCGTCATGGAGATCCTGCTAATATTAGGAAAGTTCTGGTAAGGGCTATCTTTTCTGTACATGAAAATACCATTCAAGCAACATTTTCTGACCTAACTTTTCTCATATTAAACAAAAACTTCTATAATATCTCTTCTATGGAGTAATAGTGACATCCAGTGTTTGGCAAGGCTCATCACAACACTGATTTTTCAGAGGCGGGTTTTGTTTTCCCTTTTTACTATATGATTTATTATATGAATAATGCAAGTAGTATTATAATTGCTATCATAATGCAAGTAACAGCCAACCATTCCTTTTTTTCCTCATTGACCATATAGCTTAACTGTGACTACATTCTCTTCATGCATGTCTCATGGTTTTTTACCCTTAAAAGTAACAAGAAGCTGATGGGATCAATTGTAATGTTACTGCCCCAAGGCCAAAAAATATAAGGCCACTGATAAGTAATACTGGGATAACTACTTCAATAATCTCAATATAACTCATGCCATTTTTTATACTGTACATACTATTGTATACTATTACATGTATTAAACAAAGGAGCGAAGCGAAAACTCATACTGGTTTTATTGGTTTGTTGAAGCCAATCAAGTCTCCCATATACAAGGTAGCTGTTCCCTTGAGCTAAAATTTTTATATATTTGTATAGTGAGTCCTATCCTTCTTTCTCACAGTCCAGCTTGTACCAATATTAATTTTCTCTGCAGATAAAACTGATTCTGGATTTTTCCTTGTAATCACATGGAGCACTTTGAAGAAGATGATAAGCATGTCAAAGCCTGGCACAATCCTACATTTCAAACCATGGTCAAAAATATCCCTGTGAATCACTTCAATAGTCAGTACTTATAGTATGTGCCTTATTTGAAGTATTTTAATTACCTACTTTATCACTGCCATCAGACCTTGAATATATCAAAAAACCACAGAAAAGTAAGGAAAATCCCTAGAGATTCCCTGGCTTTCTGTGAGACATGGTAATAATTTGGTTCACGATACCAAATTATTATTATTATGCTTATCTTGGAAACTTAAACTTTGGCTACATATTGAAGACCACAAAAGACTGTCATTACCTGCTGCTCATTCCCAGAGAGCTCGTGCTCCAAGGCAACATGGTTCCGGAGCTGGGTTTGCACACCTCTCATGTCCTTAGCAACATCATCTGGAATACTTTTGGACTTCTCCTAGAAGCAAGAAATCAGAGAAAGTTTTGGTTTTTTCCTGCTTCCAAGCAAAACTCACTACAAGCCTACACTAAATAATTTTGGGTGCTGTAACTCATACTGCACGCTTGAGGACATTCTGCGTTACTCAACTATGATAGGTAAAAGGAAGCCAGAAAAATCTCTCCTAGTAACTCACTTCTAAATATCTTAATGGCTAAACTATTCAAATGGACTGTTAGAAATGAAGGTTCGTGTCTTTCCTTGATCAGACAATAGAAGAAAATGTCTTACAGGCTTTATGTTGGGAATCAGTCTTGAATAGCTACTGCAATGACAGTGAATTCTTAAAAGTAGCATTAGCAAGCAACAGTTTCAGCCCATTCTTTGAGATACAGGTGGTCTTCCTGTGAAGTATCTTTAGATAAAATTTTGGTTATAGATGCACAAGAAAGATTACTCTAAAGATAAGAGAGAAATAGAGGGACCATTACATAAATGGAAATTTAAAAAATTTTTTAATTAAAAAAAGGTTCTGAAGGAATTTAGTTGCTACCCAGACATGCAAATGCATGCAAAAACAAAAGGCATTTCAGCTGGACAACAGCAATGCTGATAGAATAAAATTATTAGAAATTTGTTCCAGGTCAATTTAGGGAAAATTAGCAGAACATTTGTTACCGTTGGAGAAGTGCATTTCTGCAACAGAATTACAGGCTAGTTTGGGATACCAACAACGCCTCTTAGTAAGGTGCTATAAAAGGAGATGCACGTTGTCGTTGCCTATACTGTGATGGCACTGGAGCTGGTGGCTTAAGCAAGATCTTCTAGTACTGTATTCTTATGAGAACGGGCTGTCCCTGACAGGCTTCTGACAGGGTACGCAGGAAGGGATGGACGAGACGACTGCCCTCCCTCCCTGGTGTGAAGCTGTTAACAAGAGGCATCTCAAGAAGGGTGTAGTGGTTGCCTGGACCAAACTCAGCATGGGGATAAACCAACAGCTGGCCTGTGAAGTGTTTCTGAGCCCTTACTTGTCACTGTGTCAGCATTAACTACTTCATTGTTGAAGGTAAATAGGCACCAGGTTCTGAAAATCCCAGCTGGTATGCAGTAAAATATTGCATTTGATTTTCTGTTCATGACAGGGGAAGAAAACAGGAATAACATGACTGAATAGGGCAGCCTCTGCCAGCATAAACAAGTGGAAAATCCATCTCATGTAACCAAACAAAGCCCTGTTGACATCTCCTGTAACCAAACAAAGCCCTGTTGCCTTACAAACAGTGGAACCCCTTGGATCGCTGCCTCCTGTAAACATCTGCATTAGGGAAACCACACCTCTCACTACAGCAAGGATGTGGTTTCTCTGTGACATTCTTCAGGATGTTCAGATAAAACAGAAGGCTGAAGATTTTTGGGGGGGACTTCTCCCCCTAGTTTTCATGCTGACACTGTTTGAAATTATTGCCAATACTGGGCACTGGAATGAGAGGAGATTTTTGGCTCAGTTTTTCACATCAGGCCACATGATTGTCTGACAACCTTCCAGGCTAGTGGTCACTGCAATCCAAGCAAACGCCTTTTTCACGGGGCAGTTCTGCAGTACACATGAAACTACAACAGTGTACAAAGAAGCACCATGGTAAGGCAGTAGTTTCTTAGGCCTGGTGACTGCAAACATTACTGTATGCATTGCACTCTGAAGCAGCTTAGTTCAAGCCCTGATCTTCTCAGCTTTTCCCACAGATCAGCAACTCCCGCTCCACCTGGTTTCACCAATGGTTCTCATAAGGTAACCAGTCAAGAGTCTAAGGATTACCATTATCCAGGAATTTTTTTAATGCTATGAGTAATCACACTGTCTTCTTACTGAGAATTTTTTTGAAGACAGCGGTAAGAATGCTGAGAATCATAAGAATATTCCATTTAAAAAGCTGAAATAAAGTATGTATTATATGAGATTTTCCAATTATTTTTTACCTCAATGTGGGCCAGAGCATCTGTCAGATCTTGGTAACACTTGTGAATGGCCTCAGCATCTCTCAGCCGCTCACCTCGTAATCTGGTCATTTCCAACAGCTCCTCCCAAGATTTCCTTCAAGGTAGAATGGGGAAAAGAACCATGTAAAACATTTAAACTCGGAATAAAGGACACCAACAGTCTGAAGTAAGACAGAAAACAAAACCTGTACTTGCTTATTTTTTTATTCCTGCCATTAAATTCTGTTGGAGTGATTCTCTGAATTGGCAGCATGTCTCTCACCCTACTCTGTCGTCTTGTCTTCTCCAGGAACTTAAAGAAATGGTCCTATTTAAGAGTTCCCCTCTCAATTGCACTTTTCAGGTTTTATATGAAGTACTTGGAGGACTGAGTCATAGAATCATAGAATATCCTGAATTAGAAAGACCCGCAAGAATCATTGTAGTCCAACTCCTGGCCCTGCACAGGACACCCCAAGAGTCACACCATGTGTCTGAGAGCCTTCTCCAAACACTTCTTGAACTCTGTCAGCGTGGTGCTGTGACTGCTTCCTTTGGGGGCTTGTCCCAGTGCCCCGCCACCTTCTGGGTGAAAAACCTTTTTCTAATATCCAACTTTTACCTCCCCTGACACAGCCTCAGGCCATTCCCTTGGTCCAGTCACTGGTCATCACAGAGAAGAGATCAGTGTCTGCCCCTCCTCTTCCCCTCACAAGAAAGCTGTAGACAGCAACGAGGTCTCCCATCAGTCTCCTCTTCTCCAGGCTGAACAGACCAAGTGACCTCAGCCACTCCTCATATGGCTTCCCTTTGAGGCCATTCACCGTCTTCATGGCCCTCCTTTGGACAACCTAGAATAGCTTAATAACTGTCTTGTATTGTGGTGACCACAACTGCCTGCAATCACACTTCTCCTTTGGGCCAGTTTGGACTGGTGCCAGAACTAAGAAGCTCAGAGCATCTTAATGTTTTTCTGCAGAATAGTCAGAGGCTTCAGACTCGAAAATAAGAATAAATAAAAAGCATCTAAACTCCAAGCTTTTCAGCTGGTGATCCCGTTTCAAAGGGCAAAGGAAGTTCACCTTGTAAAGCACCTCCAAATCAATTTACAAGAAGCCAAAACAGCAAGTAGATGATGTTTATTTTTAAATGAGGCTGGCAGCAACTCTATCAGTGAGCAAATCACACAGTTTGCAATTAGAGAATTAGGAGGACATGCCTTATCCTTTTCTAGTTTCTTGTTACTTCCTCCTCCTTGAGAGCAAACGAAAAGAACAAAGCATTTTAGAGCTAACACAAGGCTCCTACCTTAGTTGTTTCTGCATCTGTCGAATTTCCCAGGACTCAGAATACCCTTGGTTCAGCAAGTTGTCTGCCAGCTGCTGGAAAGCCACAACTCTTTTCCCAGCTGCTTCCAACTGGTGTCGGAATGTGTCATATTTGGCACAAAGTTGCTTTTGAAGGGAAAATAAGAATAATGAAAAAACCCCTTTTGAGTGCTCCCTTTTTCCAGACATACCTGCTCATCTATCAGAACACAGCCAAAAAACAGGTAATAAGCTGATAATACTTAGATATGGAGAAACTTCAGAAAAAGACTGGATTCTACCTTCAAAGACCAGGAGGAGCTTCAAACTCTTAGCAAAACATGAGGTTTGTGATGCAGATGGGAGGCAGAAATATTATTTCTGGGGATAGAAGCAATCATTCTATGTACAATGAATTTCAATTATAAAATTATGTGTTTTCACTTAATGAATGTCAATGTGTATTCAGTACTGTAAATGGATAATGTAGCCTGATTTTAAGGTTTAGGACACAAGATATTTTGAAATAAATTATAAAAATGAAGATTCTGAATGGCTGTTGATTTCTAACGAGCTGACATTAGATTGGTTTCTGTGCCATGTGAAGAGGTATACCTAGAGAGGTCTGTGCATCAGCAATCGCAATTAAAAAAAGAAAAAGAAAAAATACTAAATGGATACCATACTGAAATATCTGCTTATTAAAAATAGAAAAGATTTGATCTCTGAAGGTGTAGACATTTTAGCATGCAGTTGTTCCAGACAGCTCAGCGCTCATGGTAACAGGATGCTACGCTGCCTGTTCTTCAATCCGTCCCATCCACTCTTCACCCTTTTCTCTTCCCATCTTCCAGTTACTTGTACTTATTCCTTACTCTGTCTTTTAAGTTTTCAAGGACAACCTTAGTATCTGTTTGCAGTCTCACTACATACAGTTTATTTGATTTTTGATCTGTTACTCAAAAAACTCACCAAAACGTGTTCATAATCATTTCCATAGTCTTCAGAGCTGGCTGTTTGTTTCTGCTGAGTGATCCAGTCTTCTAGATCTTCATATTCTCGTAAAAACTGATGCAAGACAAGAGTTTCATCGAGCTTTTTCCCTCTGTTAGGGGAAGGAGACAAGATAATATAATTAATAATATAAGAGAAGGACAATCAGTAACTTTCTTCCAATGAACCCCCAAAACCTCTCACCATCAAGACTCATGCTCTGTAATGAAAGAGCTGACTGCTTCTCAAAACTGGAAATTATGATTGTAGGATGACAGCTGTCAGTCAGGTTGTGCTCATCTCATTGGCTGAATTTCCCAGAAGAGCACTGTGCCTATCCGAGCTCTTTCTCTGTTCTGCTTTTGATTTTGGTTGGGGTTTGTTGTTGCTTTTGCTGGTTTTTTTCCTCCCATGAAAAAGAATATCCATTATTTTTTTCCAGATCTGTCCTGATCTGTCTTTCTAAAGATAATTGAATTGCTTGTGAAAATGAGAAGGAAATATTTCTGAGGGTGGTGCATCAGGAAAGCAGATGCTATGAAAGACTTTTGCTGTAATTCTACTCATATTGCCTGTTTGGCAGAATTGCTCCAACCTGTTCTGTATTTCTGATGGTCTAGATTATTTTATAATTCAGCCAGACAGGTTACAGGGCTTCCACAGAAAATAATATATCAATTTTCCATCTGCTAGCACTGCCTAGCCATTGTGCAAATATTACAGGAAAGAAGAATCTGGTTTCCCAGTTTGAGTCACAAATGTTCATCACAAGAGACATAACCTGTTAAGAGTCCAGCCCAAGGCGAATGCAGATCAGAGGTACAAACCAGAGCACCAATAAGGCACCACAAGACCTAGGTTATCATTTAGAAAGAATGAAAACAAAACATTTCTGTGTTCAACACACACAAATGTTTTGATATTTCTAGATTACATCTTTTTCTGAACTTTTCATTCACAGGTTTTTCTATTGATGCTTTTACTTTTTCAGTTGTAAACAAGAATAAAAATGAAAGGTACAATACCAGCATTTTCTTTAGGCTTAATTATTGTAGAATTCAGGTTAACTTATTTGTTATTCTGCTTGCAGAGCCCCATTCCTTTTCTGAGTTAAATTTTTATGGAGGAAAAATCTAAGTTGTTCAGACATTTTTTTCCTTTCTGACAACAAACTAGAAGTGTTAGAACCTTTTGTATAAGTCAACTGTCCTGTTGTAAACATCTTGCTGTAATAATAACTGAAGGAAAGTGAAATGAAAAATAAACAATTCATTCAAGAATAAAAGCCCTCCTATACTAGCACAGTCACGGGGCATATAAATAAGTGTATCCATTATTGTGTCCCTTAAAAAATGTAAAAATTAAGTAATTTTCAAGTAACATTTAGATAACATTTAAATTATCTAAAAATATTTTTTCCTATTGATAGCAGATTCTAAATATGACAAATTCAAGCCAGAATCTGGCATCTCAAATCATTTTACAGGAAGATCATTAAAGGTAAGGAGGAAATTTGTAGGTATCAAATCCTTAATATGTAGCAAAACTCCTTGAATAAATTGTAGAGGTTTTGCTTAGTAAAATGAAAAGCTCATAAATGCACAGAATTCTAATATAGAAACAAGAAATTTCCTAAATATAATTGAAGAAAGAGGAGATAATATAATTTAATTATAAAATTGTAATTATTAATAATAACATTATAATTATATATAATAAATTATTTATAATATAATGAATATAAAATCCAGTGAAGTAACTGGAGATATCCTTTATTGATTTCAGCTTTGAATCTAATCTAGGATCCGGGGGAAGTTCTGATTTATACCTTGCTGCTGCTAGCTCCTGTAACTCCTGAAGTCTTGAATGAACTTGTTCCTTTGGTGCATCAACCTCAATATGCTGGATGGAGCCCACAAGAGGAAGAGTCTGGGCACTTTCATTCAGTTCTTTCAACAAATCTTGGTAAATGGCAATCTCATGCTCCAGTGCCTGAAAAGGAAAACAGTGACTTGAGAGCCAGTTGTCCAAGATATCCACTATTTGTGAACAGCTTACGGTGCAGTGATCGAGACATTAAAAGAGAAATACTTTTGGGAAGGAGGTGACATTTCCAAGACTTGATCAATTTTAGATTATCTTCTCGCAACTTTTTTTTTATAAAAATTGTACAGAAATTCAAACAAATTAGATGAATAAAGACAATTAGAATTTCCTGATGGAATATTAGGTAGAGAAAAGTATTCCTGGGTTAATACTTTATCTGTATCTTTGATTTTAGGAAAAAATTACAAGGCTTCTGCATGCATCTGTTGAAAGAGAAAAGCAGCCTCCGAAGAATATGAGAATATTCACCATCCTCCTTTTCCCCCAAAGTACATTTTACCAACCATGTTAGTAAACTGCACTGATCTCTTCTATCAATCTATCCATATGTAGACATATATCGATGCAAAATATCTTGTAAATGGCTGGGCACTCAACTACCAATGAGACAAACAATTTTATGCCTGCAGAGAGACCTAAAGATCAGGCTAGCCTACAGAATTTAAGCAGAGGAATACCTTTTGTTTCTTGATGAGTTTCAGTGTTCCATCTTCATCTTTACCATAGTCCTTGCTTGTCACAAGTGGATATTTTTCTGCTATCCAAGCCTCCAGGTCTGAAGTATTCATTAAAAACTATCAGTTAAAGAGAAAAAAAATGAGCTTCTACTTCAAATTTCAAAACACTCATGTTATTTTTTTTACATAATAAATTCTAAATAGGTGGTACACGGTAAGGTTTACTGCAACGTTTTATTAAATATTTAATTCACTGTTCTCTGTGAGATCATAAAACAAGTGAAGGGGTCACAGATGGAAGACTTCAGTGCAGGATAACTAGGTGCATAATATCAGTGTAACATTTCTTCTTCCCCTGCCTGGGAAGTTCAAATCACTAGAAGAATCAGGCTTCATAAAGTCTACAGTACTGACAAGAGTTTTCATAGATAGAGGAAATAAGGGCCAGATGATCAAATACCCCAGGGAACATACTTTAGCTGGGCCTGTGAAGTCCGTGCAAATGTTGTTTATGTCTACAAAACCGCATGTGTTGTCTGAATAACTGCACTCCTACATGACCTACTGATGACAGAAAATTTGGATTATCAATATAAATATTTGCATGCAATTCTTAATTTACTCTTTTTTAAGTGGGCTAAGCATGAAGATCCAGAAGTCCATAAAAAAGAATAGAGCCAAAATCCCTAACTTGCTCTGAGACTGAATGAATGTTATCTGTTCCTCAGTACCATTTTATTGCCTGGAACATTGTTGCGTGAAACAGGTAAAGAACGGATAGCACAAGAAATCCCCTCCTTTCTGATTTTCATGACGTAATTCTCCAGTATGAAGGGCCAGTTCAAGACCCATTACATTAATGAGACAAAGCCTGAGGCTGTGTAAAGACACAGGGAAAGGATCTACTACTAAGAGAAATGTGTGTTCTGCGCACGGCCATAGAGGATGGATATAGAACCCAAAGGAAGCCTGTAGAGCAACAGGTCTAGAGTGGGGGCTGCATTAAATAATGCAATCCAGCCCTCTATTCCCATGAGTCTGGCCTCAATCAACTGAAGAGAATACCAGTCCCAGCAAAGCTGGATTTTTATTCACTTTAACACTTTGGTCCGCTTTTTTGTCTGAAGAAGCTACTGTGTAAGCTCTTTGCTTTAATTTGTACCTCCTGGAAGCCAACTGAGTGCTGCAGCTGCTTCATCCTTTCTTCACAGGACTTCTCCAAGCCCTGCCAGGCAGTCACCAGCTCCTGGCATTTCTCACTGATTTTCTGAGCTGATGGGTGCTGGCCTACAATCATTGACTTTCCTTTATCCAAGACCCGCTGGACTTGTTGTTTATGGGCATTCACTTCTGCCTGCAGTTCCTGGGAATGAGATAAAAGAAAAAACAGGAATAAAAGAAGATATGTGAGGACAAGTAAATTCTGTGTGGTCCTAATCCTAAGAAAAACTGGCAGCTGGTGACAGTGGGCAGAGTACAGCAAGCGAACACCAGGACTGTCTTAGTTGTACCACACCTGCAGCCTGGGTCACAAGTGCCAGCCCCACTCACGTAATGCTCTGCTCTTGGTACCGCCATCGAGAGAGGAGGGAAGGGTATGTGGGGAAGCAGCACACATCCCTTAACTTCCCTACACCAAAATCCTCTCTTTGCCATGCTTCTGCCCCTTCCCCGTTCAGCAGCCAGGGAGGTTTGGGAGACGGAGCAGATCACAGGATGAGACACAAAGCTGGGGGAATCAGAAAAAATGTTGAGTTGCTGATAGAAAAACAAAGTATCCAAGATGATGAAGAGGATGATGCAAAGAGAGACATTGTCATCAGTACTATGAAAATTATTGGACTATTTCTCCATAAATCCTCTCCACCAGTCTTATAACCTTTCTCATGAAACTTGCAATTAAGGTGCAGCAAAATCCAGCATTGCTTGTGGTGCAAGACAGCTGAGGTGCCTCTCTGGCTGTGAGGAACTGCTACAAAGAATCAAACTCCCCAGAAATCAGTATTAACCTGTCCTTATATAGTGACTGTAGCTTGTTCAGACCATTTTAAAAGCAGTAGAGATTTAAAATAATTGTTAAATGCCTGTTATATGCTCTCCTAGAAAATCCAGTGTGCACAAACCTCAAGATCGCATGTATAATGAATCAGTAAGCGAAAAACTACGGTAGGATGAGCGTGTTGCAGTCAAAATATTCAACCCAGATCAGTCCACAAAGGGAAACTCCCTCTTTTTTTTCTCTTTAGTGTCAGATACACTAGCTTTTTATCCACTTCTAATGGGAAGAGTTCTGCAATCTCTCAGATTAATAATACTCCTCAATATGACAAATTTTGCAGTTCTCACAGGAATGCTGTATTTTTTCTGAAAATCATCACCACACTGCTGATTTGTCTTGATCCACAAATCATTTTATCTGGGCTAGAGCTGGAATCAGTGAATGTACTTGTTGGAAGCGTTGACTGTGCAGGTGCGGGTGCAGGCTTGCAGGCTGAGGTGAAGTGCAATGTACCACCATGCTATAATGCACTTGATTAAAGGAGTTACCTTGTGCTTTTGCAACAGGTTTTGAGCCCCATCCAAGGACTTCCCGCAGTTGGTGGAATGGGCAATAGGCAAGCGCTCGTTAATCCAGTTCAGTTCCATGTCATGATAATGGTAGAACTCATAAAGATCCACGGCAGCTTCCAGCAACTGATGCCTCTCATAAAGAGGCGCTTGCAAAGACTCAAACCTAGGGGTCATCCATTAAATATATGTTAAAACAAAGCTTTAATCTCATTCTGACAAGGGAATTAGGCTATGATAGCATCGTGAAGATTTCAAGACACTGGACACTTCTTTGCAATTAAATTTCAATGGTTAGTGTTGGCTGCACATACAAGGATCCCTTCTATGGAAGGCTACCTTTGGCAAGCAGGCCTACGTGATAACACTGAATGTAAGCAGAGAAAAAATTATTTACACTTTTAAAGTCCTAGGCTTGTCCTGCAATGTACTGAATACCGCATTACTGTACCTCTTTCAAAGCAGTGGACCACCTGTGGATAAGAAAGGGACTAGAGGAGGAGCACAGCCGGCAAGGAGCAATGTTCAGTCATAAAGGTTGAGGTGGGTCAACAGGCAGCTGTGTAGGTGCTAATCAAAGCATAGTTGTGCTCCAGCTGGGAGGAGAAATCATTCCTGAGTGTGGGTTAAACTTAACAAACCAAGAGACTTTTTTAGAAGGTAGAATAAAAAATGCTATTTGTCACAAGAGGTGGATGCAGACAGAAAACAGAGGGACACCCTACCTTTTCAGGTATTTCTGTGTTTCATCCAGAATCCTCTGGGAGTCAAAGTGATTGGTGGCCATTTTCCTTGCATGAGATACAATGGCATTCATTTTCTCTGCCAGCTCACGTGTCTCATTTTCCAACTGTCTGTGCTGCTTGAGTAGATCACGGCTGGAGCGCAAATCATGGCCTGTCTCGGATTCCTGAAGGACTTTCTCAATTTTTTCTATCTTCTTTTTGGCATCCTGCCAGGAAAAGATTACAGCACACTCATACTGTCCTTTCAACAACATTTTCTTTCACTCACCCCTTACTATGACAGCTTCCTGGACACAATTTTTAAACCCAATTGTCCTTTCTTGGTAATATGATGGCTGGATGTCTCTAAGAGACATCTTCTGGGAATATTTTTTTGGTGAACTATTTTATAGTGCTGTTCTCTCTGAGGCACTAAAGCACATCATTGAAAACAGCCTCTTTGAAATATCTTCAGCAACACAGTATAAAAGAGTCAAAAAATCTTCAAAGACTTCAGATTGTATATAGATTGTTCTATAACACAATATCGGTTCCATTCATAACGGTCTCAAAACAGCTTCACAGCACATTGTTCTTGTTATAAAATTTGACTGGATGACCATGTGCCTAATACAGTGCCATGCCTGCAGCCCCCAGACTGCCTCCAGGCAAGCAGCTATGTTTGCACAGCATTGGCCGCTACGGAGTTTGGGTTGTTTTCCCAGTACAGGATGGCCACACAGATGCAATGCTGAGCCCAAGTTCAACAGCCTGACACTTTGCTGGCACAGTTATCATGCTTATAACTTTAGAGTGAGCTTGGACAGCATAATACTGGGGTTTCTTTCCTGGGACTGTAGACAAAATGGAGACTTCAAAAACCACTGGACGGTAGTCTCTTTTGTCTGGTGTCCACACAATAGGGGAACCAGGCTCCTAGGCCGTTCCTCCCCTCTGTTCCTCATGACTTCCTGACCTGCAGCAGTTCCATGAGCTGTTCCTGCTGTCCAGCTTGTCTCAGTTTGTCACCTCGCTCTATCATCTTGCCGTACAATTCCTTCCAGTTCTTTTGAAGCTCTGACATCTTCTCCTGGACAGAAACTGCAGCGTAGTGGTTGTTTTGAATCAATTGATTTCCTTTCTGGAGAAACACAGTGCATCACTTTATTAGCAGATCAGCATCTATGAATTTTGCTACAAGATGCAAAACTTAGCTCCAAAGCTGCCTTCACCTTTATCAGTGTTGTAAAGTGCTCCTCGTTAGCCAACATTTCCTTCTCAGCAGCCTCATGCCACTTCAGTTTGCGTAGAACATTTGTTGGATCACGATAGGATTCATCTGATGCAATCTTGTACTTCTCTTCCATCCATATCAAAAGCTCAGCAGCATCACGATTAAACTCCTTACAGAAAACAAACAGGATTAAATTGATTCAACTAGTGAAGAAGTATGATCTTAAACTATAGATGAGGTTTTAAGCCATCATAACATCTCTTGGTCCCTTTTTTACCACATTTACTAATCTGTTGCCTGTAATTGTCAGTGAAGGTTTGCATGGTTGACAGAATATTTTAACCAGAAGAGGACCAATCCTCCAATATAACTTTCTATCTCAGCACAGAAAACTAAGTTTGGTGCCAAAACTTAAAGTAACTGTACTAAGTTATTAAGGCCCAGAACAATAATAAACAATGAGCAGAATAAACTTAACCAGTAGACAAAACACTGTTGATATTTTTCATTCAAAATCTCAATTGTTTTTTGAATTTTCTGTGGTTATAGCTTTGTAAGTTTTATCGCCAGTGCATCATCTGCTCCCTAAAGAACGAAGCTCTGTCCCACAGCCAAAGAGAAAGTGAGCTGCAGGAGGAATGCTCAGCAGTTTGAGTTTTTGTCTCATATTAAGACAAAGGGTAAAAATCAAAATTCACAGATGCCTGACCAAGTCTGCAGTATCAGTTACCTGTAGCTGTAGGGAATCCAACAATCTCTGCTTTCTCTTGGCATTGCTTTGTATCAGCTGCTCCCACCTTCTCTGGAGAGTGACTATTCTCTCTTCAATACTACCAAGAAAAACAAGAAGTCCAATGCTGTATTAATATCGATTCCCCTTGCTTATGCTGCAGTCATGACTGATATAGATGTAATCTAGTTTCAACGACTTTGCTGACAGGAAGAAGGGATATATGGCCCTGTCCCTTCACGATGTTTGGCTCACTGGAAAGCAGGTATTGCTTTCCAGCTGCTCTGGATTTTCCTCGTGTATGGCTGTCTCACATTAGTGAATTGCAGTCATACACTGGAGCACTGAGATCTCTCTCTGCCCCAAATATTCCATCATATTCTTATATTAGTTATAATTAACAAATAACTTCCTCTTTGACGTAAGTGCAACGAGGCTTTGGAATGGCTTTCTAATGGTAGTAGTGCTGGCAAGAAATCAGATCTTAAACGAATTTTTATAAATTTGTGGAGACAGTGTTCAAGACATTATCACTTATGATCACAAGTATATGGTCTTCTGATCCAAGAGGTCCATTCTAACCCTCTGGTTCTAATTCTTGTTTGCAAAGGGGTCCCCTTACTAGAACCTAGTGGCTCCAGCACAGAAAAAGGAATTACAGGTAATAGTTCAGATTGGACAAAAACACAAAAGGAGCTGCTTCTGAAGAGTTTTGCTTGTGAAGTCCTCAGTAACTTTTTAAAAGCAAACCATATTTCTAGTATGTGATACTGAGAAATTAAGGAATTCTTTTTCTGTAGGCATTTAACAAGTTCACATTAAGAAAATTTTATCACTATATGCATTATGATACAAGACAAATCGTTCTAGTGTTCTGGCAAATGCTACTTTTAACCTAAAGCATTTCACTTATTTGTCCTAAGAGCACAGCAAATCTAGTTTTTGAAAAAAATTCCTATTGTCTCCCTTATCCATCGAATTGTGGATTGGAGGTCAACTAATTTCTCCTCAGAGAAAGTTCTTCCTTTCACCCTAATCACACTGGATCATTTATTACAGAGAAATAAAAAAGGAATGAGTTTGGACTCACACAGGAGAGGCAAAGTGCCTGCTCTCTAGTAGGTTCACCCCATTTTCATTGAGTGCTTCCACTCGTCTCTTCAGTGCCATCAGCAGTTGTTCAAATTCCTGATGTTGCTTCAGCAGGCTTCGAACAGCATCTACGTGGTCCTGCATTTGAGAAAGAAAATCTGATCAAGACTTTTCTTGCTCATATTTTTTCTATAGCAGTGAAAAAAAAAAATCTGAAGCTTCATTTCCTCCTCCTTCAGGCAGAAGATACAGCGTACATTTTGCAGGAGCCTAAGGATGTTCAGGGCTACAAACAAGCAGCAGGTTGGTATCATATCTGGTTTCACTGTTCTATGTTTCCATCATGATTCCATTTTCATCTTTTAAGAAAATCTGCATTCTAAATTTATGCCAGCACTCTGGCCCATCTAGGAATGTGCAATACAAAAGACTATCTAGCAAGACTTTATTCCACTCAGTTGATTCCAAAGTATCAACGTTTTGGGTTCAGCTGAAAACTTAAGAGGTGGTGAGAGACCATAACCTCCTTCTTCACTGATTTTGTGAATATTGTCTGCATTTGTTTTTTTGCTTCATATGCTTTAATGTTCTTAAATTAATGAAAGAAAAAGCTTTTTTTTTTAAAAAAAAAAAGTTTTTACTTGAAAAAAAATTACTATGTTCAAGCTGAAACCTTATTTTCCAATGGATGAGTCAATTTTATATAAACCATATGACGTACAAACAGCAACAAATCACAACTCTAGCTGTTTTAATTTTTTTTTTTTTTGAGGGACAATGAGCTTTGTTCTTATTAAGATGAATAAGAACATAAGAATGCTAATAAAATCCTGAAAGTCTAGTTCCCAAACATGAAAACGCTGTGATCAGAAAAATGAAGAAGCCAACCTAATAAAGAAGATAGTTGCTACTCCCTGGATGGGGAGAAGAAGTAGGAGAAAACAAGATCAGCTGCTGTACATACCCCAAGGTCATCCCCCCGGAGAAAGGCCTCATGGCCAGAGAGGGCTGCATTGATACGGTCTCCCTCCCTATTGAACTTCTGCAATTCCAGGCCATCCTGCAGCTTTTTCCATCTCTTTTCCCACATTTCCTCCAGCTCTTTGTTCTCCTTGGCAAGCCTCTCCATGGTCTGGTGGACATCTCTGGTCCTGCTGTTACTGGGTTGTTGGTGGATTACTTTGCGCCCAAGCTCTTCCAGCTGCAGAAATCTTCGCAGAGTCAAAAAGAAAAATGAGACCTTACTCCATGACGGAATACGAATTCCCTTTCATTACAGCTCTTTGCTCTCTTGGCAGTGCCCATACACCAAGTTTCCCTCCCTCTTAGCTTTTTCCTGTTGGTTATGCACTACAAAGTGCAGCTGTTTTTTTTCTCAGGGATACATGCTGGAGGCAGTGGGTGAGATTTCCCCAGCTGGACTGAAAGCCCACATAATCAGGCTTTCACATTAAAAGGGAAAGGAGAGCCAACAGTATCTGGAGATTCATAACAGTGCAGAAAAAGAACTGGAAATGATGGCAAATGGAAGCATAAGGCCTTGAGAAGGAATGGGGAAACTGGAATAAAGTACAGATGGCAGCCTCTGAGAGTGTCAGGAGAGCTTGTGGAATTCTACTACTGCAAACATACAGCTCCTCCTTCCCCTTCCATCAGGATAAGTATGCAAAAGCTGACCAGATTTTGCATTTTGCAGTCTCCTTTTGTCACTAAGGTTCAAGTGCATGTGAATAAACTTTGGCTATCACCTTCATGCACAATTTAGGTATATGATTCACCTGCTTCCTTTTCACAGTACTGTTGTCAAATCACCCCACCCTGCCCGCCCTGCCAGAATCTTTCTACCTTTCATTCTGAGAGCCAATTTCGATCAGCAGATCTTGGTGTTCCTTCAGCAGTTGTTCTGCAGATCCCACGTCCAGACCCATTTCCTCACTGCTCAGAGTCTCCCGAATGCCCTCTGCCCATAGTAGGAGCCTACGGCTGTCTTGCAGGAAGGACTGTTGGTTCTGGGCCCACTGCAGAATGTCCTGCTTCTTTTGGATCTCCAGCTTGAGCTTTGCCAGAAGCCTCTCCATGTTTTCTACCTGCTCAGTGATGGCCCTGCTCTCTGCAGGGTTGGTGTCCTTGATCCTTCAATAAAATACATTCGACTGTATGAACACGTATTTAGAGCTTGAACCAGTACTCTTTAAAAGGAAGGGATTTGGATATTTAGAGTTCCATTAAAAAGCAAGTCAGCTAAGGCAACATATTCCCATTATGAATGTACAGAAAACTTAAAGAAATAAAAAACTTTAATATTTCAAATATGAACTCCTGTGCACAATTATCTGCTGTTTTCCTACCATCATCCTTGCTTCCTCTGATTACCCTCTTTCAGGACCTATGTGATACCTCCACATTTTGAACTAGGTAATTCACATTGGTAGAGATAATTTTTTAGAGCCACAAAATATCCGGGTATTCATTCTCCTGCAACTATGAAGTCTGGAAACAAACACTTCCCCAATCACCCAGGCACACTCAAGAGTGATCAGCCCAATCCAGCAGGCAAGTGAGTTCTTTGGGTTTCTAGAAAGAGAAACTTTAAAAGCTGCTCATTCTCTTTATAGCCATAATTTACAGCATGATCTTAGAGAACTAGCAAAGAAAATGAAAACACAAAGAAGGCTTCTTACGATTTTGCAACACTCCTCAAATACTCAATTTTCCTCTCTATCACCAGGACCTCTCTCTCGATTGTGTACAGTTTGCGTTTGTCTGACTCCAGTCCAGCAGGCGAGTTTCCTGGTTCCAGATCCCTGAGTTGGACCATCTTGTCTTGCAGTATCACTCCTATGCTCTGACAGTCCTGAAGAAATGTCCTCACATCAGCCACTCCAATCAGCTCGGAGCCTTTCTCCTCCTTCAGAGTTTCCATGCTTTGCCATCTTGAAGCAAGATAACAATTTATAGCCATTGTTATACACGAACTATATCTCTTTTCTGTTGAGAAAAAGTCTTGTATGAAGATTTAATCAGGACTTAAGCGGTCTGGGCAGGGGTGAACACTAGCACCGCCTCACAACATCAAAGTTCATCAGTGCCATGTCAAACAAAAGGACCTGCTCAGGTGACCAGAACACCCTGATCATGATGCAAATAAACAACCATGGTCAAAATTAGGACTTGGCTATGCCCACTGAGTGATGTGGTGCCAGGAATACATTCACAACAGGTACTAAATACTCATGGTGAAGTCAAACATGGTTTGATGTTCCTTTCAAGATTTGTGAAGTGTGTCCTCACCCTGATGCTCAAGTAATCAAATCAGCTGCGATGCTACAGACCTACTCTGAATACATCACTGTCACCCGTGGATGAATTCAT
Organism: Callaeas wilsoni; assembly: GCA_013398955.1. Lineage (NCBI taxonomy): Eukaryota > Metazoa > Chordata > Aves > Passeriformes > Callaeidae > Callaeas > Callaeas wilsoni. The sequence goes on from VWPU01002319.1 coordinate 145,077, forward strand.
GCTGTGCTTTAACATGCACATACAAATTTCTACAGCTTAAGTGACTTGGTGTCAGGGTCCTAGGAGCACTCCTCAGTCCTGGAGATGTGGCACTGGGCTCAGTGCCAGCTCAGTGCCAGCTGAGGGCTGCCCTTTTCCTGCTGGTGACACTGTCATCTAGAAGGGATATGAATGGTCAGCTCTCCAATTATCCCCATGAGACAATCCTCTGCTTATCGTAGCACTTTTACCTGATGTTGATCTCTTCCATCCAAGTCTGGATCTCAAAATATTTGCTGGGACTGATCTTTCCATATTTAACAGCTAAGTTTTCAATATCTTCCAGCTGGCCTTTGCCTGCAGCTAGTTCCGTTAAAAATCTCTAAAATGGAAAAATACAAGAATGAAGAACTGGAGGTTTTTCCGCCTCCGTGGACACAATTCTCAATAATCTCTTATATCCACTCATATCCCGCTTTCACAGCTGGCTTCTCCATTTGCCTGCCTGCTGACTCCATGCACATCCATGCACACAACTCCCCTGCAGCCTCCTGACCTCCCTGGTGTGCACACTATGTCTGTGCACGTATGTCCCACTCCACTGGGATGTAAGTGCACTGATGGATTTTTTTCATAATTTGGTACTTTTTTAAAGTAATGTAAGATAAACCAGAGAAAGAATCCTTTTGTACCATGGTATTGTTACAAGATACTGTGTTCACAGGAAGATAAAGGGACAGAGTCACATCAGCTTCAGTAATTTGGCATAGACTGTACAAAAGAAATATCTGGTCTATGCATAACTCTCTAACTTGAAATTAATGAAAAGGCTCTCAAAACACCATTTCTCAACTTTATCTTTTCTCTTAAGGTCAAATTAATTTAAAAGGTGTCATCTGTGAAGAGGAAAAAGGGATACCTGATATTTCTGCTGCATGACCTCCACATTGTCTGCTTGAGGTTGAAGAGTCCGGAAAATGTTCTCTTTATCTCTCATCCATGACTGAAATTCTTCGCAAGAGCTACAGAAGCGATAATATCCAATCATCTCCTCCAGAGCCTTTTTTCTGTTCTGTAAAAGAGATCAAGACTTAACTACTGTTGTAATAACTCCTTACTATTTAAAGCAACGGAAGAAAGATCTTTGCATTTAAGCTACAACACACAGGTGTTAGCTTAGTAGTTTTCCCAGACATTGCTGAAAGAGAATAGAACATGAAATTTTAAGGTCACAGTATTTTTTCCCAGTGCAACAGTGCTTTAAAAGCATAAGAAAATCATTTGGAGAGTGCTCAGCCTGTGGAGAGTAAGGAAGGCTGCTGTGCTACTTGCCGCTGCTGGCTGAAAAGGCAGTAGTCACTAGAATATGTAAAAGTCACATAAACCATGTTTTTGTTGGTCTTTAGGGCATGATTAGAGCAAGTGGGAGTGAAAAGCAGCATATTGAAAATGTGTGTTACAGTTTATTTTTTCTGGTGTCAGGCAAGACAGCCCAGTGTTTAGGTGAGCTACAGCAAGCAAACATTAAGGTGAGGGGGAAAAAAAGGATTACACAAAAGAATCTGCTCTTCATGGACTAAAAATACTGGAATGTGAATGGGAAATTTGCCAACATAAAATGTGTTTTGATACAAAACTTCAGTGATAATCTCAAGGCTTGAAGTCCTACAGGAATTAACAGGATTGAAGAACATTATTAAACTGAAAAGCAGAAGCCAGCACAGCCCTTATTTCAATTTGCATTGGTTTGGACTTGGCTTTTTCATGAACTGCAAAGCAGAAGGGCATATTATACCTCGGCCATGCTCTGTAGATGTTCATAAAGTGAATCTATTTCTTCTTGGGTCTTCCAGATATTCTCTGGAAGAAAATGATCATCCAGACTTGAGGTTCCAGTGGATGCAGTTTCAGATGTTGCCCAGGTTCGACTGAATGGTAGCTTAGTTGTCTTTTGATTTAGGTCACATGGGGCTTCCCTCTTCGTCATCTGTTAAGAAAAATTCAACAATATCAATGGATGAAAATTTCTGATTTGGATAAAAATTTCACATGGAAGGAAAATTTGGACTTGCTAGTTCAAATCACAGCATTCTGAGGCTTTAAACCAAAAATTTCCAGTATTTTTTGGAAACTGTTTCCACTGTTCTACTCTGATAAAAAAAAGAATCAAAAAACAGAAAAACATTTTTGTTTTGTTTTAAGAAGAAGTTAATTTAGCTCATTTTAAAACATATTGATTCAATAAAAATTCTCATTTTCTGCCCAAATCAAAGTTGTTTGATTGTAGGGGCTTTTTGATTTTTAGAAGTGCCAACAAAGCAAGACAATTGACTATGATCCTGGTTCTCTTTGTGCTGATGTTTTAGTACCTGGAAACTTCCAGTTTCAAAACCTGTGAGTGCCCTAGTGAATCAATACTTCTATTTGTGCATCAACACCATGTTGTCACGTGGTTTTCCACATTTCATAGAAAAGTAATAAATTTTGTTCCAGTAAAAAATTAATCTTGGATTGATGAGGTAAAGAAAAGACAACAAGTGATGCCCATTGCTCTCAAATTTATTGGGCTAAACATTGAGTGAATGTAGACATCTAAAGAAGTAAGCTATGAAATGTGTCATTCATTCATCTCCCCTGAATTGTGTTATTAAATGAGCTAATCTCAAGTCAAAAGTTCCCTTTCTAGTCAGTGAAAAAGTGGGCCACCTGCAGAAGTTGACTTCATCCTGTTTGCCTTAAAAATAGGGGATGGTATGTGTTGCTCCTGGAGTTGTGTGTTAGTTCTTCACTACATTAGGGTACCAGAAGAATTTGTAAGGATCTTTTGATTAAATGTCTACTTTTTAAAGATTATTGAAATTAATAATTTTATGAGAGTAAAGAGTGAGAATGCATTTGTGAGGACCAGTAGAGGGAACTAATATAGACGAGAATATTTCTAGCACTTCGAAGAATACTAGCTACGTGTGTTATGAGCAGACAAGGACCTTCTTTGTCACCTAAAAACTCGCCCCGATCATAACTAAAAACTTAATTTGGAATATTCTATTTTGGCAAAATAAATAAGAAATAAATAGTTGAAAAACCATTTCGTTCACGTTCTTTAACAAAGCGTGACACAATTCCTCATCTACTTACTGCAGCTGGGGCTTGCTGTGCTGCAATGTCAGCCTGCTCTTTGAGGCGCCTCATCTCAGAGGAATAGGCTGCAATCTCCTTCTCCAGGCGCAAGTGACGATGCAGCAGCGCTTCAGCGCTCGATTCGTCTTTGCCGTAGTCCTTGCTGGCCAGGAGGGGCTGCCTCTCTCGCAGCCACGAATTCGCTTCATCGATGTCAGCAAAGTACTGAAGGGACACAGGGAAGAAAGCACTTGGATTAATCCTGGAGGTATCGCATCCAGCTCCTTCCTCTTTGTAAAATTATGAATAAGGAGAAATGCCGTTAGGGCTGTAGCTGCAAGGTTACTTCCAGGTGTTATGAAAGCTATGGATAAGGGAGCTCTAAACCCGTGATGTATTTCATGCTCACAACAGAGCTAATTCACAGAATCACAGTAAGTAAAGAGATTCAAGGATTGCCTATACAGCTGTTTAAAAACTCCTAACTAGCTAAAACTTCATGGTGCATAACAGCAACAATAAAAGGAACCCACAATGTGTGACGTCGGTAGGCACTATGTAATACCAACAGATATTTTCTAAATGTTTAAGGAACAAACAATGAACTTGGTCTGCAACAGAAGTTTACTTTTTTACAGAATTTGCAGTCTGCCTGGCTATGGTTGTAGAAAAGTAAAACAAGGTTTTGAGACATAAAATAAAGGTACAACAGAAAAAAAAAGGAAAAACCATAGTAATGAGGGAGAAAGAAAAAAACTAAAACACCATGATGGTGTTGAACTTAACAGAGAGAAGAGAGAATTTAGACTTTCTCAAGAAAAAAGCAGTTCAGTTTCGTTCAAGCATTTCATGGAAAAAAGAGACTGGTCAAAATCTAGGAAAGGGAGAAAAGAATACCAGAGATAATGCGATGTGAAGTGTTTTAAGAATGCTGTTTTTATAAGAATTCTTTATTTGCAGATGTGTGGATATTTGTAGGTGGAAAACTGTAGATCAGAATGATGGTGTCGAATACTTTGCAGGCTTTGTGAAGTTCATGGTCAATCCGAGTCTCACAACAGGTTTCTTCTGTTGTTGGTATTCGGACTTTTTTTTTCATCTTAGAAAAATGTCACACAGCTACTTGATCCCACCCTCTGGAAAGACTCTGGATCAGCACTATCCTGTGAGTTGTTTCCACTAGGATTTTTACTTTTAGAGCGATTCCCAGCTGCTCAGATCTCCTGCCTGTCTGGCTTGGAGGAGGATTGAGACTTCACTGCCAGAGATCTTTTTGAAGACCAACAGCTGAAGGCTTTCCTGCCACCGTTGTCTCCCATGTGGGGGCATGGGGCAGAGCTGAGCCACGTCCATGTGCCCCATATCACACACCGCAGCAGAACCCTCCTACCTGTTTGATGAGAGCTGCTGCCTGCAGGCGGCTTTTGCGATCAGCCACCTCATCTTGGAGCTGCTGCCACAGCTTCTGGAGGTTGTCTGTCTGCCTCAGAATGTCGTCCTGGCGCATGGGGTTCTTTTGGCTGAGCTCCCAGCCCCTCCTCATCACATCAGCACATATGGCCCTGTGTGAATTGCACTCTGCTTCAAGAGCCTAGCACAGGGACAGGAAACATGTCAGCACAGCTCATTCCCCACCAGCCAAGAGACAAGAGTGGATCCTACTCTCTGCTACTGTCATGCACACATTTCCACGTGCCTCATGCCTTATCTTTTCACCATGTCTCTCTTTACCGTCATCTCTCTTGGCCAGGAAAAGAAGGTGAGAAAAACACAAACTAGCAACCTTTTTCTTTTTGCCCATCATAAGTTCGATAATATGGAGCTCAGTTTCTTCACAAAAAGCCTCACTTCTAGTCCAGTATGAAGCATATTCCTTCTCTATCCTTTCCTTCCTCTCTTTGGGAAGAAAATCCCTACCCCATACATTTTTGAGAATTCCAAACTCTGATCATGACACTTGAGATAAGGATTAGTTTGACAGCCTTCTTATAAGTGCTGCACTGACTGAACTGAAAGACATCAATGGTCTAAAATCTTGCTTTAACACAAAGACAAGGCGCCAGCAGCAAAGCAAGATACCTTGTTCTTCTGAATAGAGGCTGTGATCTGGCTGACATCTTTCCCTAATGTTGTCATTCTTGCCAGCTTCCATTTCTCAGATATCCATGATTCCTCCTCTTTGCAGTCACGGAAGAATTCAAAAAGCTTCAAAGCCTCTTCTAGCTGAGATTTACTGAACCAAGGAAACAAACAGTGTATGGCAGTCAGAATTAGGATTCTACAAAGATAACCGTAGAATAATCAAAGAAAAATTTAAAAATCCAAAATTTGAATGCCTCTAGTTCCTCTTTGTTAGATATTAATTTATTCATGGAATAAGACAAAAGAAACAAAATTACTTTTCCTTCTTTCTCCAGAAGATGAGGAGATAACTGTTTGCTATTCAGACTTCTCATAAAGAAAAGTTATAGTAAATGCTGAGAATGAAGCTGTTCTTCATCCATGAAAGTGAGTGATCCTTTCACAATTGCAATCAAAACACTCAAGTTGCTTTTGTTATGTCTTTATAAATGGAGAAATGAAAAGATTTAAAATGCTGGGAAGTTTTGCCTTCGGATTAAAGAATTAGGATTGGGCATCTTAATCAGGAGGAACAGAGCCACAAGCACAGCCCTACCGTGACTTGCTCTGAGCTGTGAGGTTCTGGTACAGCTGACGAAGCATCTGAACTTTTGCATAAAGCAATTCTGATTTAACTGTGCTATCCTTGCTGATTTCTGCTGTCCTCTGGGTGATGTGTGTCAATCTGCCATCATAGGAAGAGATCTGTGAGTCAACCAAGTTGTGATTCTGCAGCAAATCTACTACTTCTAGGAGCTGCTTCCCACAGTCCTGCGAATTCACTAGCACCTATAAACAAAGTGAGAAGAAAAAAAAAGGCATTTTCGGAGAGCGCATCCAGGGTCTCAGTGCAAATAAATCAGTTGAAAGGTTCCTGTTGTCTCTCATAGCTTATAAATGTCCAAGAATGTCAGCTAGGTAAAGCAAAAAAGCTGCCTATTTAGAGAACTTATACTTTTCTTTCAATTCAACAAGCTAATGGCAACAAGCCAGAGTTTCTATCTGCTGCAGTGCAAGTAACAGGTTTGTCAAATAAGCATCTGTTTTCGCACCTAAGATATTTCTTCTGATTAAGCACTCAAGGTCTCAGAATTTGCGGGCACAGTGAATATCCCTTTGCTATAGAGCCATCTGTAGGCAGATTGATTCACAGTTTGTATTTGAAGAATTCCACAACATCCCATTCTATAGTATGTTCTAACTGGAATGTTCTTTTATTTGAGGAGCTCACTTGTCTATCTAAATAATGAAAATAAGTACTTTATAGTACTTAATTGGTGGCTGATGGGAAGTGCTTATCTGTCTGTATTCTTTCTAATTGTATCAATGGATACAATTATTAATCCTAGGGTACAATCTTTCCTTACCAATCTTTTCCCATATTCTCAGGCTATCGTTGTTCCAATGACACCATTAGACGTTTTTTGCCTACTAACACTAGGACAGAAATATTTATAACTTAGAGATAGTTCTTATCTTAAATTTGAAATTCACAACTTCATATAGCATGCTGACTCTTTCAGCTTGGGTACAAGGCAACCTGCACTCATAAGGATTTTTCTGTCTTCAAGGCAAAGGATGTATATATACTTCCATTACAAAATCGATATGAACCCAGTTATTTCTCATGCTAAAGAGAAGGGTTTGTGCTCTGACACTCTGGTAACAGCTAGAAATTCTTGCTAAAAGCAATCACTATGCATTTACCGTGGAACTTTCCTTTCTCATGAGCTTATATACCTGAAAGCCTGAGCTAATTCGCATCTGTTTAATTACTGCAGGTACTTCCAGAAGCTAATTCAGAAGATTCAGGTGGAATGGAAACAGGAGGTGTTTTTGTTCCACTTTTGCTTTTGCACTTCTAAATTTAAAAAAGATTATTTGCCATCTTTATTTTACTATATAACTTGAACCTGTAGTGCATTCCACGTAATAGGATACCTGGCTTTCCAATTAAGGAAAGCCCCTATAGCAAAGCCTGGTTTTCCCCATGCAGTTACCTGTGATGATGAACTGAAATGGTCAGTTAAGCATCTAGGTAAAAATTGTATATTTTTTCTACAATTGATAGACTTATCTCCTGTTGGCACCAGCCAGTCCCTGGAACATGGGGACACATACTGGTGGCACTGCAAGTTGTGTGCTGGTGGAGAGGGCTCAGTACCTGCAGCTCCTTCAGCTCCTCTGTAATGGCATCTATGTCCCTCAGCAGGCCCAGAATTTCCTGCATTATCCCCAGGGAGAGTTCTCGTCTCTGCAGCTGATCCAGGAGATCCTGCCATTGCTTCGAAATGCTCTTTTGCCTACAAAGGAAGAGAAAGAAATTATCAGTTTGGACCAAAGACTCTGGGCAGCACTGGAGGATTCTCAGTGCTTGCAGCTTTAGAGGGGCTAAATGAGCACGCAAGACTAACGTCAGTGTAAGAGGACAGGCCAGGAACACAAAACAGGTCAAAACAATGTTACTACAGGAATTTTGACTAGCACATCAACTGGCATTGACTTTTTAAAATTTAGACATTGTTTTTAAGGATGTTCATAAAACATCCTTTTCTTTGTTGTAGTGCTTTTGCTTGATACAGTGGAAAGGCTTGGAAACAAAGAAGTGGTCTTTAAAGGCTGCTTAAAGTAAAACATCAATCTAAACCATATCAAAAGTCACAATCTGATCTCATAGCTTGATTTATTCTTTTATAACTGTTTTTCTGAGTTTTCACACAGGGTGCTGATTTTGTCTGAATTTAGAAAAGCACTAAAATATCATAAGGGAAGTTTTTCGTATGGCATTATTAGATACTCACAAACCAGATGATATAATAACCTAAGATAATCAGAGAATTTTTAATTTCTCAATATTTGCTCTAAAAGGGAGTAAATCTGAGAATACTGTGCCTTAATTGATTCATCTCTCCCCAAATTGCAGACTGAAATAGAAATGTGTTGATTTGGGAAAAAAAAATAGTATCTCTTGAAGCATTTTTGATGGCATATAGAATATTTGGTAGAAATTTGTAGGTATATTTTCATATATAACAAAAATATCTTAAAATTATTTTTTCACCCTAAATTGGTCTGAGGCTTCGCTCATTCAATGAAAAAAGTTAGAAATTCGAAGAAGATGAAGCGTTTGCCTTATCTGCCGAAACTATTCACAGGTAGAAGAAATTCCTGACAGTTCTACTCATGAGGAGCAGAGATAAGATTCACAGTTATAACTAATTTCCTTCCACAACACCCCAGAATCTCAACTAATTTTGACCTCCGCCACTACACAGTCTCTCAGCCATCACTCACTTCTGCAAGATTTGGTCTTTGCCGTGATAGTTCTCCTGGCTGATAACGGTGGCCATTTCATCCAAAGCTGTGAAGCGTTCCCTCCTGGGCAGTACATCCGCCACGATGGCTTCCAGCTTCTTACCAGCAGCCTCCATCCTGTCCACACTCTCTGGCCAGAAGTCTTGCTTCCCGATCACTTTCCTCATGTCTTCCAAGTAGGACTCACGCAGGGCTGCTTTCTTCAGGAACCTCTGGGCTAGCTGTTCCAGCCTTTCTAGCCTCAGCATCTCCTTTTGCAGTGCTTTTCCCCGGTTGTGCTCTGACTTTTCCAGGATGATCCAGTGCTTTTCCACATCCTGCAGCGTCTTCCCCTCTGGAGCCAAGTATAGCCGTTGGTTGTTGGCTCTCTGCTTGGTCCTGATGTTGAAGAGGTGAGCTTCAATCATGCCCTTCTCTTGGTATTTGGGGGGTTTCTCCACAGTGCGGAAGGTTTTAAAGTTGGCCATGAGCAGCCACATTTCCTGAAGAGAGTTGGGGAAATGACGGTCATCCAGTTCTACCACCTTCTGTTTAATCCATTTCAGGAGGTCAGAGACCATCTGCTCATACTGAAGCTTCAAGTCATCGATCTCCTTCAGGAAGAACACAATCTATGATGGGAATAAAAAGTTACAAGCCATATAAGAAACAGAATGAAGCCAGGTAGGTGAACAGAAAGCAGTGTCTTCAGCAGTCATCACATTTTTATCCTGATGTGGTGATAGCTGTCACATCTGAGGCCAGGTGAAATCCTAGAACGGCCTTCCATAAAACACAGATAAATCAATATTATTTAATGTTTCATTTCAGTTTTTATTTAAGAAAACCTTTTAGAATAAACAGCATCATTCACATTTTTTTGTTTCACAATTAAAAAAAAAACAGAATTTTTTCCCCAGTCTCGTTCCTCAACCTCAAATAATTCTATCCAAATATGTAGTTACACCCTCTTAGCTTCACCACTTAGGATCTTAGAAGACCATCTGACAAGATCCTGGCTCTCTCACATGCACACAGTAGACTGTGGTCAAACAGCCCCTTCTCAATCTCTTCTGTTGGAATTTTTTCTCTTTATAAAAATTATTAGAAAATGTTTCGTGGCCAAACAGGGCTTTGGTAAGGGTGTCAACTCTGGCTCAATACTAACTTTTCAAGTCCAAGACATTTATCTGTTTCATTTGTGGCCTGACCTGCCTTTATTTCAAGTTCAGGTAAATACTGGAGCAAACATCTAGAATGAAATCCTTGATGAAACAAAAGGTGATAGAATGAAATCATCCTTTCTTTCCATTTTACATTTTTTTCCATCTTTTTCTTTTTACTTAATATTATTTTTTTCCTCACTGTAACTTAGTAAAAATGCAGAACTTTACTCCCACGAGTGTCAGGATTAGTGCAGAACAATGTTGTCTGCCTTTATCATTCTGCTGAGTTTGCCTGCCCCAGCCAGGCAGATTAGCAAGGGAGACCCAGTCCTTCCAAGGGGTAATCTGCTTTTGCCTACCAGAAAGTGCACTTGGCAATGACTAAGTGCTGCAGGCTTGTAAGAGGAGTAAAATAGCACCAACTTTTAGTGCAGGAAAAGCAGCCCGTGACATCAGGGCTCCCTTCTGTATTTTCTGCCATCGTACCCAGTTCTTGCTGAAAGAGCCTAGCAAATGCATGGTCTCCTCAGATGAGAGAGGGAAAGGAGGTTTGCCTCCCTGAGCTGTTTCTGTCTGCCATCCTGGTCACACACTTAGTCTGAACTCAAAGGCTTCCTTGGCACATTCAGGCTTCCCTCCCAATCCTATTAGTAAATTCAGAGCCGCCTATTTGAGGGGACTAAGGACATGAAGAGATTAACATCTGCTTCCTTCTCCTTCTGAATGTTTGTGTGGGTCAGAAATGCAGGAAGACAGGAATGCAATATTAGAGATAGGCTAAAAATAGGGAAGGAGTCAAAGAGAGAAAAACAAGTAGAAAAGTGGAGAGAGAGAAAAGAAAGAATAAATATAACTACAAAAAAATGGAAAAAGCAGTGGAGCACAATAAGAATTGAAAAAGGACAGAGTAAGCAAACTGTTTATTCATAAAATACAAAAGTTATGGCCTACTTGCTCCTTATAGTTCCTCTAATACATGCTTGTGGACTCAAGGACTATTTCATGTTTATCAAAAGATAACTTATGTCTCCTGGCCAAAATCCAGTGACTCGTGTCAAGCTGTAAAGTCCTACTGCCCACTCTCCTCACTGATGCCCAAACTTTGACTGAATTCCAAGTCTTGCTCTCATCTAATGCATCTCTTTGGAGAACATGCTCTTCTAATACATAGAATCCTAGAGTACCCTGAGTTGGAAGGGACCCCTAAGGACCATCGAGTCCAACTCCCTGCTCCTATCCAGCTATCTAACATCAACTCTTCTGACAAAGAGCATCCTCCAGACACTCCTTCCACACTAACAGGCTTGGTCCTGTGGGGAGCCAAGTTACAGAATCATCAAATTCTTGCCCCAGACCACATTTTTAGCTGACCAAACCCTGCTTTAAAACCTTTTCACCTTGTCATCACCAGGGAAGCCTCAGTCTGGATTTTTGCCTCCCATTAAGCAACGTATTCCCCCTCTCAACTGCACAGGTAGATCTCTGAGTCCAGATGTCCATGTAGGACCCATCCTGGATGTATAGGTTTTCTGTAGGCTATTTCTTTTGGAGTTTTGTCAAAATAAGAACAGATTTTTCTGGAGCTAGAGGAAAAATTCAAGGGAAGTAGTCTTCAGTGGAACACATACAAAATTCCTTTAGGTTTCCATCAGTGGGATGCAAGTAATTTTTAATATAGCTCATGATTTTATGTGAGGTGAAGTGTATGTGGAAATGGAAAAAAAAATTAACTCAGCTAAATTTCATAAAAATTTAATAAAATTTTTTAAATTTAGCCAATTTAGCTAGCATTCTCTCAGTTTTATTTGTTGTTGTTGTTGTTGGTATAAAGTTGTTTTCGTTCGTTTCATTTGTTTGGGCTTTTTGTTTGTTTGGGTTTTTTTCATTTTCTGCCTAGGGAGTTAGAAAGAAAGGATGAGGATTTTTGCAGGAAATCAAAATTCAAAGTAATTCCATAGAATAAGGGATCATCTTTCCTATTAAATGAAAAAATTGTTGACTAGGTCTGCTTTTGCCTAGTCTTAATCTTTTCCCAATATTATTGAGATCTCTATGCCTCAAGCTGCCTTGGAGCCATATCAGCTCTCAAACAGAAACTGCGAGGTCAAAACTGGATCGATTTTCAGTGAGACAATTGCAACTCTCTTGGAGATCAGAGAGTGTACAGGCTCCAGGTGCAAGTCTCAAGGTACAAGGTCTTTCAGGTGGCTGTGCCTTTCGATTCTGAAGCTGAGCTTGCACAAAATCCCCCACACTTCCAAATTAAATTTAGCTTTACATTTTTAGCTTGTAACTTCCAAAGATAGCAACACACTTACTTTGTTAAGTCTCTTTTGTATTGTCTGGCCTTGTTTCAGTCTGGAGAAGTAGTGGTAATAGAGTGACACGTAAGTCATGATGGATCTCTCATCTGGATAGGGAACTGCCACATCCTCAGCATCAAGCAGTTTGCTGATTCCAAGCTCTTTCTCAGCAACATCGAAGGCATTGTTCAGGTTTTTAATGGGCTGGTCCTGCCGCAGCGAGCTATAGTGGATAAGATCAGGCCTGGGCAAGAAGAAAAAGAGGGCATGGAGATGAAGGAAGATTTATGTTTATAATAAGTTCTTTCAGATCATAAACCATAAACTGTTTATGAGACTAAGTTAACAGTCACAAAACTGTTAAAGTTATGTGACAGTAACACTGAAATTACTTTGACCCTGAATTTCATTCAAGAGCATTGCCTCTTGCCTACATAGCAGGAAGAAAATGGTATTCTATGAAATTGAATTACTGCTCCCAGCAAATCTCTGCCCTTATTTCTCCTCTTCCCTGATGGGTGAAAACCAAAGCCCACTAAAGAGATACTTGTGAAAAGGGAGGTGACTCGCAGCTGGGGAAGTTCCAAAATCCCACTATGGTATCCTCTATAAGATACAGCAGAACTGTTGAGGACAGAGAAGTGTTCAAGGCTACCATAGGGGGTTTGTCTCTCGTGCTTTTGGCTGTTTTCTTCACTCTTTTTCAAAGGGACAGAGAAGGAAAAAAGAAAGAGACTGAGAACTTGCTTACTCTATTACAGTTGAACAGGAAGATATACATGCTCCAAAGTTCATACAATAAAACCACTGCCTGAAAGAATAAATTTAGAAAAAGAGCAATGGGAACACGGCTGAGGGGCTAAGACCAAATGGCCAGTATTGTTCAGATATGTGATATTGCCCTGGAAATTCAATGTTATACCCTACTAAAGGAGCTTCCAAGCAGGAGCTTTGGGTCCTTCCTTCCAAGGAGGAGAGAGAGAATATTCATTTAAGAAAGAAGTGTCTTCAGTGAGAAAGGGCAGAGAGAATCTGACAGTTTCTTGACAAAACCTTGTAACTCAGACCCTGGAACAACTCGTGTCAGAGCTAGAAACAGCAATGAGAAACTGTGCTTGAACCAATTAATCAACTCTTACCTGTGAGCATGTATGAGTGCATTGAAGGCCAGCCCATCACTCCAACTTTTGGAGAAGTCCTTCACACTCACATTGGAATAGCTGGCAGTTTTATGCTGACACCAGAGTAATAAGGCTTCATTGGCAAATAGAACATCAGCTCTGCCTCCAAATTCTTCCTGTGAAGAAAGCAGGGAAAAGAAAAATTGGTGTCAACAATATATGAAAGTAGTATCAGTGAGTTTAGGCTTACGTTCCCAAAGATCACTTTGTGTTACTTTTGTTCAATTCACACATCCCCTCAAAGTCGTGACTTACAGACTGTACATGTCATAAAGGTAGAAAGATTTAACATGAAAATAGAAGTTTTCTTTTAAAAAAAGTGAATTGAATGAATGCAGAAATTATAAGGTGAAATGCAAGTGCTGAAATTTTTTAAATGTTTCTTTTCTGTAAGGTTTGTAGAAATCAGGCAGAAAGAAGAGTTCAGTTTATTTGCTTCCTTAGCTTAAAACAGAACTCAGAAACAGAATATGATGTATTCAGGTCTAATGTGAGAAATTATTGACTTTGATTTCATAATACCTTCGCAGAATCTTGTTTTTCATGTTCTTAGAGTACACGTTAAATAATTTTAAAAAGCATATGCGCCTTCAGAGAAAGAGCAAAGAAGCATCATGGGACTCAAATCTAGAGAGAACTGTTGACAGAGAAATTTGACATCAAGTCAAAAGTCTGTAAAAAGTTTGTAGAAGAGGCTGAAGAACATGAATGTTCTTTCTATCTCTAAGTTACTGTTTTGACTCTGAGAAAAAAAAAAGTGGATTCAATTGCACAGGCAAAAAGAAAAAGATACAGTTTTACCTTATCAAGTTTGATAGATGAAATCTGGAATCGAAGTATGATGATCCAGATAAGGCCCAGGATTAAGGTTCTGTCACCATCTACGATATTCTCAGGACCGATCACTTTTACTTGTACCTGCTAATAAACCAGCACCTGCTCAGCATAAAAGCACTCATGTCCAGCTCTCAGTGTAGCAAACTGTTGCTGAAGAGAGGGTGTTCACGCCATTTTCTTAAGCAAAGAGGTTTTATGTTTATGTATTTTTATTGGTCCACAGACCTGCAAGCTATATCTGCTTATGATCGATTTCAGCAAAAGCCTGGCAAAGTGATAGTGGTCTCAAAGATTTAAAGTTCCAATGTATATTTTTTGAAAACTGGTGGTTAGGGAGAGGAAAGAAATACATTTCAGTGCTCCTTTCCTCCAAAGTAGAGGAACATTAGCTGTTTCTAAAACAAATTACTCAAATAACAAAGCAATTAAAATTTGATGGATTATTCTTCTTTTAATAAAATCCCTGGCCTGTATTCAAAGGATATGTTATTGTGTACTAGAGGGGGAAACTACAACGAGTATGACGCTATAATTAATTAATAACATATGTAAACTGTTGTGATCTCTAATATCAATATTAACTTACTTTGGATTTCAGAAATGTGATGGCTTTGCTGTTGTTCTCTAGAAAATGCACTCTCATCTTTCCCTGGCTTGGTTTGGGCAAAGCTTCTCCAGAGAGCAGCTCCAGGAGTTTCATGAGAGAGATGCCATCCTTCAAGTCTGTGTAAATATCTTCTATCTCAATCTTTACCTGTAAAGACCAGCCAGACAATACAGACTCCAGCTTAACATCTGGCACAGAGAACCCTCTACTTCTAAAATGAAACAAACACCACCTTCTTGATGTTTCACTGAGTCTTCTCTATGACCATGCATACATACACATAGTGGTGAGTCTTAATTCAGAAAAAATGGATTTGCAGGAGGACTGACATTATTTATGAAAGTAGTCTGAAGTTAAAAAAAAACCCAACAACCAACCAAAAATACAAACCCATAATGGAGTAAAAAAAGAAAAAAGCAGGAGATTTTGAAAAATAAAAAAATTGTGCATTTTCAGAATCAAACCAAAAACTTCATTTTGGAAATGCTGACATTTTTTACTTCAATTCAAGTGAATCTTTTCTTTCATCAGAACAATTTTATTCTGAGCTATGCATTTCGTTTAAAAGTTGAACTGATAATCCCATTCAATGACTCATCTTTTACTCCACAGTCTCAACAAAGTTTGTCACATCCTTCTTGGACCTGCACTACCACCCAGAGTCTCCATATTTTTAGCCAGAGTCTCACACTAAGTGAAAGCTTAAGATCATTTACAAAACTGTGTTTTACTGCTGCCAGTAATGCGGTCACCCAGTGCTTAGGTGATACAACATGACACAGTCTGTACTCTGACCTAACAAGAACTTGCCTTGGGTGTTTCCTTTTGGCCTTATGCCACTTGCCATCTAGAAGTGACATTAAAACCATATCACAAACCTAAGAATAATTTACTGTGATTTTGAAATTACAGTAAATAATCTTTTTTTCTTCAAAAAAAAAAAAGAAAGAGAGAAAGAGAGAAAGAGAGAAAGAGAGAGAGAAAGAGAAAAAGAGAGAAAGAGAGAAAGAAAAAGAAAGAAAGAAAGAAAGAGAAAGAAAGAAAGAAAGAAAGAAGGAAAGAAAGAAAGAAGGAAGGAAAGAAAGAAGGAAGGAAGGAAGGAANGAAAGAAAGAAAGAAAGAAAGAAAGAAAGAAAGAAAGAAAGAAAGAAAGAAAGAAAGAAAGAAAGAAAGAAAGAAAGAAAGAAAGAAAGAAAGAAAGAAAGAAAGAAAGAAAGAAAGAAAGAAAGAAAGAAGCTAAGCTAGTATATTTTTAATTCAGGGAATATTTACATGTTAAGAGGAAAAAGGACAGACAACAGGCATGCACCTTCCAGTTTCTGACCAATTACTAATTAGCTTAAAAGATCTTTTCTTTTCAGAAACACTGAAAGTGTAAAAGCAACTTAAAGAGTCTTTAAGTCTGTACTGTGAGTGGAACAAGGATTTACAACTTGCTCTACTGATTATCTCCATAAAAAAACCTCTGTGTTTAGTTGCCAACTTTATTTCTTTTTGCATATTAAATAAACTTAAAATTCTGCCTATGGTGTACTACTATAAAAAAAGTTAAAGCTGTTATATTCTGTGACACTTCTATAAATGAAGAATAGTTCAGTTTGAATCTGTAGGAAGACAGACTCCATATATCTGCTTTATGTCTCACCCAGCTGTTGTTTTAATAGCTTTGTTGCCCCATTCTTGTCATAAAGATACCAGTCACAGACAGCTTAACAAATTCAATCCAATAGCATCCGTAGTGCTAGACTTGAAGCAGTCAACAGTATGATTGAGAACACTTCAGTGTCCTGTAGTATGATCCAATCATCTCAAAGTGTGCCTTGGAAAGCTGGAACTAGACTGCTGGGAAGACCTAGATAAGCTGTCAGGCTCTGCGCCACCTCTACCGTATATGGTTTGGAAAGCTCTCACAGGCCTTGCTCCCCAGGCTTTTATGATATGTGAACAAGTACACTGCAGGAACTTAAGACTGACATTCTTATCTTTGAACTTGAAGGCATTTTTAAAATGAGAAAGCGTATGTCCATAGCTAAACAGAACTAATTTCCTACGCCATAAAACCCTAACTTTCTGCAGGTGACAAAACAAGCATGTGTTTTGTGTTTTTCCTCCCCTGCTAAGAAAAATAAATTTGAAAGTTTGTTCTGCTCTGCCGCTGCCTTTGTACGAATCACAAACTTGAAATGTTACACTGAAAATAAACACCTGGTACTGAAACACAGTGATGAGCTACAGTGGACCGAATGGTCTGGTCCTGCTTGGTGTTCCCAACGTCCATTTTCATTACTATCATCTACAGACTCTAGAAAACTGAATTAGTTTTGGATGATGTCATTCCCTTCTGTGCCACAGCTACATCATTTGTGCCTGAAACTTTATCTGCAGTAAGTCAGGAGACTGGAATATGCTGGCGTTACCTTGCGCACACAAACTGACTGCACACTAGCTCTGAAGATTTTTTTGAAGTCTGAGAGTTACTGAAAACAAATTGGTCTCTATTTGCAAGGCAGTACGTCTGAAATTGCCAAAATTAAGGCTACTTTTTCAGAGCCTTTGAGCAGCAGCTCAAACTGAACTGATCAGGCAAAGCACAAAGTCAGAATATTTGGCCAGGCAATTAAGAATTAAGCACTGCTTGGGGAAACCCTGACGTCTGCAGATAATTTACTTACAGGAAAAAGAAGCAAATAAGGATTTTCCTCTAAGAGCATCTCCAATGTACAATGGACATCACAATATGATGGGGTTATACAGTCTACAAAAGTGAACCTTGGTTTCAGAGAAGACTGGTATCATGGACAAAGGAGACAGATGTGAGGTAAAAGATAGAGGCTGGAGCACTCTGGTTAGTCAAAGCCTTCCTTGCTTGCATGTGACAACATTCAGAAAAAAAAAGTGTTAAAAATAACATAAAAAAGGATACAGTGGGTGAAATAAAATAAAACCCAGAAAAAAATCTCCAAATTGAAGGAGCTACCTACATTATTCCTGGAGAAGACGTTGTTCATCCAGTTGGTGAAGGTTTTCTTTTGCATGGACATACGCTGCTCCTGCAGCTTTTTGATATGATCTTTTTCATATTCGGTGCCCATGGTCATCTAGGAAGTCAGAAATCTCAGCAGGCTGCTGAGTGCTGAAGAGATCTGCCAGGCCACCTACAAAAACCAGTCACACGCCCAGTGTGTATGGGAAACCCAGCACCAACAGGTACAAGATTCAATACCACACCCAGTGTAATACCTTAATTTCCTTTTGCTTGCACTTTGTACTTTAATTTCACCAACTTTATTTTTAACTTACTTGAGCTCACCCTTTTAAAATACATCTCCAGCTTCAGGAGGAAAATGTGACATGTATCTATGCAGCATTGCTTTCTTGCTCTCAGCCTCCACCCAATCTCCTCGATCCCATGAAGACCACCACTACCTGAAAGCCATCAATAACTTCCTTGGGTGTGCTGCAAGCACACCACAGAGAACTGGTCTTAGACACGGCCAGAAGGAGGAATCTGCAAATGTGCACTTCCAAAAAGAAAAAGTGTGTTATGTTCTCCGAGGACTGGCTGAGATGCTGTCGCTGGCTTTCAGATCACAGTATTTCCAACAGAAATCAAAGAACTTCTTAGAAAGGAAATGGAACCAACTTGTTTCGTTCCTCTCATGGGTTCAGTTTTTGCACATCTGTCACAGTAAGGATGGTGACACAGGTCCATAATCAAATGAACAAGGTCCTAGCCTGGGTGTCAGGAAGCATTATTCCTCTTCCCTACTCTTATCTACCTCATCAGTACCAGTGAAAAGTCAGGCTTGTAATTCCTCACAGTACCCAAACTGAACATTCAGTAAGATTAGAAGAGAGAAATCTTCCATTTAGAGTCTGTGAAACAATAAACCGGATTTCAGCTCAACTGAATAGTTTTTTTGAAGACACTTGGCTTACATTGTAAATTGTAACAGCAGTGACTTTGCTGTTAGGAAGGCAAGAGGATCACTTAAAAAAAAAAAAAGAAAAATCAGTGTAAAATCCATGGCTACAGACACCTTTAGTGATCAAACATCATCTGCTTGGACTACTGCCATAATTATAAGTATTACCTAGATATTAGCCTGGCTGGGAAACTAAGAAACCTGTTGTAGTGGTGGGAGAGGAGAGAGGTGTCTACTGCTGTCAACCCACTGCAAAGAGAGAGGAGAATGAAAAAGTAAAACATCTGAGAAACTGTGAGAGAGTGGAGCAGTGTGACATACTTCCCAAAATTCCATGTTTGTTTTGCAATGGTGAAGTTCTGAACAGTTATGGGCTTTGTATGCATTTAAAGCATAAAACATAAAATACTGGGAAAGAAAACTTTATCTGCCCTAGCATAAGAAGACAGCAATAGGGAGCTAGCAACAGCAACCACTGTAAATGGGAAGTCCCTTGCCTGATAGTTTTCCACGCTCTGATTAGTATAAAAATATTTGCCATTTTACAATATTAAAAGGTGTAGAATGTGCAGAAACAATGATTTGTTACTGCATTTTTTTTATTATTTCTTTTTGGGGCAGAGGTTTCTTAACCCTCAGTGCTTGACTTCCTCAGAGCAGGGACAGCATTGAAGCCTGATGGTTCAGCAACAACACAGGGAAGGCTCATGACTGCAGATTAAAGCCTAATGAAAGGAAGAATTTAGCAAAATCTGAAATAGAATGGTGGAGACCATCCTCTCAACATTTTCTTATCTTGTGGGCTAGTTCAGCACTGCCTACTTTCTCCATCTGAAGAGGAGATATTCAAATAATTGACTTTCCCTGCCGGAGAGGTGGTATTAACTCACTCCCATGCAATAACCCATATAGGCAACCCATATCATAATGCCACTTCTGAGTTTGCCAAATGCTTCTCAGAACATCTGCAGGCTTCTTTCTTTTTTAAGTGTTGCTATCCAAACACTGCAGTCACCCTGAATAATGATGGAACTGGCTTCATTTAGGTGCAAAGGAGGCTTATTTGTTGAGCTACTGCCTCACATAACACTCACCAGCTTCATCAAGTTATAAATGCTCCCTGTATGGGTAGATTATTACCTAAATATAGATCTATAATAGATTATCTGCATTTGCAGGATGCATAAACAGTGTTAAGAGCCAAAACTAGTCATAATGATATATTACAAAAAGAGAAAAGATCAAAGAACATGAAAAAGATGGACTTACCCCGTTTTGGAGGAAGTCCTTTCTGACATTCAGCAGCTGGTTTTTCTGAAGAATGACTTCCACTAGATCCACTCCTACATTCACCTCACTGCTTTAATGCAATGTGACCTTTGATTTCAGGAACAGAGACCAAGTATTTATGATCTACCTATGAACCTTTCATCTGATCTGAAAGAAATTAACCCATCAGAACACAATGACTAAAGGTTGTCACAGGCCTTGTCCAATTCTAATGCTCAAAAGTAATATATGAACATCACCAAAATTGCTATAAACTGGTTGAAAAGTCATGCACAGCTCTGATGCTTTGTTAAAGAGCATCTTGCACAGTTGAACTGGAAGTTCTGCTCTTCTAAAGAAATCCTTACCTGGAAAATGGAACCTGACTATGGAGTCTGAAAATGAAAGCACAGCAGAGAGTACAAAGATCAGAGCGATAGCCAAGTGGTTAAACTGAGAAGGTGAATCTGTGAAGTGCTAGGAATTTGCTCAGCACTGCTTTGAGGAAGCTTTTGTGCACAGATACCTGCTGCTGGCTTGGCAAACTGGAGTCAAGCTGGCAGTGCCAGCTGATTCCAAAGTTTACTATTCATGGGCTTCTTATTAAAAACAAAAGGGAAAATAATTCTGGTGACTTATATAGATAGCAGTGAGTCCTTTCTGACCTTCACAAGGTCACACATGCACAGGATGCATTTACCTGGCATAATTTCCAGGAATCAGAAAGTTCCTGCTGGGAATCAGTACTAGAAAATGGGCGGACATCTGAAATCAGAGGCTGTAAGTAAAGACGTCAAGCTCAGAGATAAGGTAAGGGAATAGCAGTCTTCTCACTTCTAGCAAGTGTAGTTTAGTTAGCATCAAAAAGGGACAGGAGGAAACGTAAGAAGAAATTAAGATCCTCCTCCAGCTCAGGACAGATAAACTTCATCTGTCTGTAGAATCCGTGTCTTCATATGCACACTAAAGAAATGTCATATATAATGTCACATAAAACTGCTAAAAATAAGAAAATTGAATATTTATATTACAGGAATTTCTCAAAATATTCCCTCCAAATTCGTGTCCTGGACTAGCCAACTAATACAATGCAACATATTGTATCACAATGTCTGTAATGTATTGTAATACAATGTAATGAATACAATGCAATTCTTAAACATCATTAAATGCAAATAGGATGGCAGGAGAATGGAGATACAAATTCAGCAACTGTCTCTTCTGTAAACTCATTGACTGCTTATAATTCTGCTCTTTTCTGTCTTGCTTTTCAAGAATCAATCAGGTAAGAAGGGACCCCAGTGGATCATTTGGTCCAACCTCTCTGCTCAGGCAGGGTCATCCCAGAGCACATGGCATGGGGTTACATCCAGATGGTTCTTGAGTATCGCCAGTGAGGGAGACTCCACAACCTCTCTGGGCAACCTGTTCCTGTGCATGGTCCCCCGCACAGTAAAGAAGCTTTTGCTCATATTCAGGTGGAACTTCCTGTGCATCAGTTTCTGCCCTTTGCCTTGTGTCCTATTGCTTGGCACAGCTGGGTAGAGCCTGGCTCCATCCTCTGACACCCTCCCTTCAGATATTTATGCACATTATTGAGGTCACCTCTTTTCAAGGCTGAACAGGCCCAACTCCCTCAGCCTTTCCTCATGAGAGATGCTCTACACCCTTGACCAACTTGGTAGTCCTCCACTGGACCCACTCCAGGAGCTCCACATCTCTCTTGTACTGCGGAGTCCAGAACTGGTCACAGCACTCCAGATGTGGCCTCACCAGGGCTGAGCAGAGGGACAGGATCACCTCCCTTGACCTGCGGGCAGTGCTCTTCCTGGTGCACCCCAGGACACCGTTGGCCTTCTTGGCCACAAGGGCACTGCTGGCGCAGGTACATTTTGTTGTCTACCAGGGCCCCCAGGTCCCTCCTGGCAGAGCTGCTCTCCAGCAGGTCGGCCCCCAGCCTGTGCTGGTGCCTGCGGTTGTTCTTCCCCAGGTGTGAGACCTTGCATTTGCCTTTGTTGGATTTCAGACTGTTCTTCTCTGCCCATCTTTCCAGTCTGTCGAGGTCCCTCTGAAGAGCCACACAATCCCCTGAGGTATCGACCACTCCTCCCAGTTTTGTATCATCAGTGAACTTGCTGAGGAGGCATCTGTCCCTTCATCCAAGTAGGTCACTGATAAACAAGTTAAACAACACTGGGAGCAGTATTGAACCCTGGGAGACACTAGTAAGGACAAGCCTCCAACTGGAGCCTGTGCCACTGCTCACAACTGTCTGGAATCCTCCACTCAGTCAGTTTTCAATCCATCTCAATGCCCACTCATCCAACCCACATTTCCTGAGTTTGCCTATAGGAAATTTAGTGAGAGACAGTGTCAAAAGCCTTGCTGAAGTCAAGATAGCAAGAATCTACTGTAAACTTTTAGTTATACCCACGTTCTTAAAAAGGTAGGATTGTAAGCTGCTGGTTTAAATCTGGCACAAGTTGGCTAGGTTGTGTGCTTTGAGAAAATGTCCCTGCTCTTTTCAAATGAAAGGCAGAGGGCCAGTGGGTGAATTGGTCCTGGATGCAGGCATTTCCCTCTATTGCAAGTTAATTATTATCTATATGGTTAAATGTGCAAATCACTGTCTTTGCTTTTTATGATGATATAAGGCAATCAAAGATACCGTATAAAATTTCACTAACTCCTGAATATCTATCTAAAGTTCAAAGTTAAATGGTGGACGCTTATGTGACAGTGATAAATAAAGCCATTTCCTTAGTTATTTATAGCCTAAAAAAGTAAGAGGAAGGGCACAACAATATTTGTGTGCAGTTTCCTGGAGGGATGGGGAAAAAATCACCCCTCTAGGCTAATTATGGACCCTCTCTTGTTGCCTTTCCACCGACCTCAGGAAGGAGAAGGGCCTAAAGAGTACCCTTCCCTTGCCTTGTTTTCAGCCTGAAGTGGTTTTCCATGATGGCAGATGTGTTTCTTTGTTTCTTAACAGGAAGGATCCTGATGTGGAATTCCGCTCTACAAAACAGTCATCTGTAAGATGTGTTAGGATTTCTTAACACCCTTTCTTATCTGCCCACAACCTTTTTCTGCTTAAGAGGAAAACAGAGACTATGGAGATCAAACAGATCTCATGCACAAGCAGCCTGTCTTGCAGCCCCAAAAGTCCACAGTTCCCAGCCCTTCCCCCACTGCTCCTCCACTTCTGGCAACACCATGTAAATCAAAGAAGGACATGACACTTATTTTTATCTATTTGAATTCTTTTTTTAAAATATCATCATTGTCCTCCTCTCATAACATGTATGTGAATTCACAGCTCCCCTCTAAGATGGGAAGAAATGTTTAATTCCCCTGCCACAAAAAGCATAAAAGTGACAGTCTTAGGGTTGCAGATGCTGAGTTTGCTGCTCCCACTCCAACCCCTGATCCCAAGTGTGGGCTGATCACCATGAGCTTTCCCAGAGCAGCACTGGCTGTGCTCTCCAGGCAGCAGCACTGGTCTCCCTTCACCATTGCCCTTGCCCACGGGGATGGAGGAGTCTGCCGAAGAGGAATACACATGCACAGTTGGGTGCAGATGCCTTCCTGGACCAAAGCATCCCCACTAAGGCCATTTGTAGCTGACAGTCCTGTAAGTTAATGTACCATTATACAAAGCTGCTACAGCTGTGCTCTGTGCTGCCACTGAGCAAAGCCAACTCCGATTTCAAAGCCATGTGACCACACTCATGCCTGCTCTTGCAGGGGGCTGAGCCTATTCACGTGGCTCAGGTGAAAGGTTTGGCAGAGCCCATCACCCTCCATTACATACTTTGAATACACACCTTTCTGAAGATACAGGAAAATCCTGTCTGTCTGCTCCCTGCTAAGGAGAGGGTTCTCCAAATCGCAAAGAAAATAAGCATGTTAAGTGTAAACACGTGCATGACAGCTCAGCCCTTTATTCCCCGCTGTGTCTCCAGCCATGTTATTTCCACATGTAAGTCTCAAAACATCTGGACATTGACTCTATGGGGTATAAAGGCAGTCCCCTCCCGGGGCTATGCTCTTGTAGCTCACAATGTGCCAAGTAAGAACAGAAATTATCCTGCTGCCTGGGGCCAGCAATCTGGGTCCCACAGGTGGCCCTTCGCTCTGCCACCCTCCCCAGCTCCAGCAAACAGCAGATGTTCAGTTTCATCAAAGTACTGCGGACACAGGTGAGCTGAACAATGATCCCAGAATGTTTCCTAACCACATCTGACCACATTCCTAACCACACATTACACGTAACCTTAGACGTCATTGCCCCACAGAGGAACTATACTTTGGATATCAAGAACACTGGAGAGGAGCAGACAGTAAGTTACTGCAAGAAGCTGCTCACTCATTTGGGAATGGAATACTAGAGCTGAAGAAAATTTGGGAGGAGTTAGTCAAAAGCAGCTGAGGAGAGGCATGGCAACCTCCAGTGCAGTCTGCACAGATTCCCTGCTTTCACAGGCCTCTCAGCTGAACTTTTGTCCCAAAATAGCCACGTACTTCTCTCAGCTTGTTTCCCCGAAGGACTTCAGCACAGCACCCCCAGGCACCCCCATTTCCCTGCCCCCTACATACCTGCTGTGCCAGCACCGCTGTCACCAGCCACCCCGGGGTGCCACCCACCTGCAGGCAGGGGGGTCCACGGTGGATGGAGCTCCTCTTAAGGCTGAGCTCTGCCTGAGAGGATCCAGCCCGGCATCCTGGGATGCTGGGTTGTTATAAACCTCAGCCTCCTCGTGCTCTAGTCTAAACTAGAAGTTGCTTTTCTCTTTGAATAGTTGGCTAGCAGTGACATGACATCAACAGGGAGCAGAACTCAAGCAGAACAGTTGAATTACATCATCCAAAGGAACAGGAGCCCCTCACTGCATTTGAAAAAGAGGACAGCTTAAAGCAAAATCAGATGGATTTATTTTTCCTGGCATGAAGAAGTTCAGTCATCTTTTTGAAACAGAAAATATATGTTTGCTTGTTTAGTCATGAGTTAAAGACATTTTCTCCTTGGAGCTGTTTATATTATCTTGAAATTTCCCTTCTGTTTCTGAACCTCAAATAGTTAACATAAGAGCTTCAAAGGCTTTTTGAGATGAACACATGGGACAAAGGACTTTCAGTCTCTTTCCATTTCATACAAACATAGATAAAAGGTTGCAAGTGACAGAATAGCCTTAATATTTTGAACATCAAACAGAAAACGGGCCTTAGAAATCACTGTGTTGGCAATGCCACATCTAACTAGCATATTTTTATCATTTAATTCTGATATTTCCATTTTTTTTCATTGCTACTAAGGAAGACTGTTGCATGAGAGTGAAACAACTTTTCACAGCTGTATTTTAGGGGGTTGTTTGTATGTTGGACTGATAAAGCATTTAGCTCCATTTATTGATGAAACAAAACTGTGGGATTGACATAGGGAAGTGGCTCCCAGCACCCTTAGTGCCAGAGCACTGCACCTATCCCCAGGGACAGTGCACATCATGGTGTGCTCTCAGGTTTTGGTCCCGCACTGCCCTGACCAGCAGATTACTGACTGCAAACCAGCCCAGCCATCCCAGCCAACCTTCACCTTGTGAAGGTGTCCAGTCATGTGGAATGGCTGAAGGCCATTGGCAGAAACATTGTATAAACATTTAACAAAAAAGTATAACCAGTTAACATTAAAGGTGCGAATTTTAGCAGATGAGAGCTGACACGGTAATACAAAATGAAGAAAAACGGCAATCACTCTCCATTGTAGGCAAAAATTGCCAAGCCCTGAGCTTACTGGCTACACTCACATTGTTTGTTAATTTCTTACTTTCAGACTAAACACAAAATAATGCATTTTGAGAAAAAACCACAGAATTATCTGAAAAGAAAATCACTAAGCATGTTTCAGCAGTTCCTTGTTTAAAATACTTAAGAATGATGAACACAGAAATCTTACAGTAGATCTGAAATACAGCACCTGGTGAGAGATATCATTCATGAGCTATTTTCACTACAAAGAAATCTTCAGAGCTCTAGACTGAAGTGGAATATGGGTTGCTGAGCTAGCAAGACTTTGGAAAGAACATGGACAAGCTCCATCTCAGAGAAAAGAGTAGGTGGGAAAACAGTTTAGACCTGGCATTAGTGAGCTTCCAGTATTCACTAGACCAGAAACTGAGTCCACAATCTATCACCAGGTACAAATCTGTGCTAGCATGAAGTCCTCCAATGGGAAAAAGGAGAGGAGTCTGCTTCAAAACCATGGTTTCCATACGTATCTTTCCATCAGGTCAGAAAAGCTGCATAGATTCCGGACTTCTGAACATATTGGTGAAAAACCACCTCATCCTCCTGACTGTGATTTGATGACAACAGGTTTTTATTTGGTATGGATATTTATTTCCAGCTCATTGCCGTGATCCCTGAGCTAAGGAAGGCACTTTCAGCAGATGCATTTGTTCACCTGTCTGAGCAGGGCCAGGCAGAAAATTTTTTCTCCTGTTTTCCTACCCAAGTCAGGCAGGCAAGCCCAAGGGCCAAGCTTGCAAAAGGCCCTCTGCACTCACAGTTAGTACCTGCAGCCTGGCAAGATCAGAGAAACCCAGAGCAGCATCTGCTCCAATGGCCTTACAAATGCACCAGACATGGGAGCAAATAACGTTTGGAGAAACTAGGTGGTACTCTTGTTTTTCAAGGTTAGTACTGCCACTGGAGTTAAAACAGGAGTGTTTCACAGTTTAAGAGTGCCAAATATTAGAAGCAACAATTACTGCAAAACTTACAAACTGGTAGCATGGGCACTTGTCTACTTTTCCTGTTATCCAAATACAAATTGTGGATTAGAGACAACTGCTGAAGTGTGCTGTAAATTTTTCAAAGTCTGAAATGTCTTATATGCGGAGCATGTAAAACAACAATCTATTAAAAAAAAAACAAACCCGAAGAGCAACCCCTACCACCTCCAAACCCCACTAAAACCTCACCTTCTTCAGATTATTTTTCACTTTTATAAGGAGCAGTTCCAGCAAGTCGCTGCAGTTCAAGGGCTGTGTAGCCTTCAGGAACACACATGTTGTTTGCATGTAAAACGCTTGCTTTCATGTGACATATGGCACCAGGAGCCAAACAGCCTGGTTTGCAACAGTGCTACATATGAACTCCACAGTAGCTGAAATTTGACCAGAGTAGGAGCAATGGCTAAACTGTAGCATACTGATGGCATAGATGTATCTGTGGAAATGCCTCAAGTAAGATGTGTGCAGAGAGGAGAAAGAGAGGGGCAGGAGGAATTAATTTCAGCACAACAGTACAATGAATGTTCTATTGATACCACTGGTTATTCCTAAGCCATAGGCAGCATGGTGTGGAAGATGTCTGGATTTTTTGGGACAAACGCATCAAAATGCTTTCTGCTAAGCTGCTATTTAATCCACTCTTACTTTACAAGGTTAGTACCTCCACTGAAATTAAAAGTACCACCTCTCAGATCAAGTTTCAAACTTTCAACCCACACAGGAAGTTTTAGATTTATGTTCCACACTTGGACTTTACAAAACTTCCACACTTAGACATTAGGAAGCTCCAAAATTACATTCTGCTATAACATGCTAATTACAGAGGGGTGCTGGAGGTTTGTGGGTGTTCTTTTAATTCTTTACAGATAAATTTAATTCTGGAACCAAGCCTGGGCACAAGCAGTAATTTCAGCCACAAGTTCAAAGGCATAGAAAAGAAATAGTCCGAACCTATTACGGATACATAAACTGAGGTGGGAAAATCAGCAGCTTGCCAAATAGCTACTCTGCCTATGAGCCTCAAGTAGCAGGATTACAAAATTCTAGTCATTGAAAGATTATCTTCCAGAAAGAAGCATAGAAACCAAAATCTCAGGTAGTTCAGTATTAGTTTATTAAATCAGCAATTTTTATCACTGCTTTCTAAAAATGATTACAAAGCATATTAAAATATATTACAGTATCTGCAAAGAATTTACTGTGTAATAAAAGTGCAACAATAATGAACTTACAACTTTGTTTGCCTAGTTGGACAAACTAAAGCACACTGCACAGATCAAGCCTTTCCTCAAAAATCAGAGTGCCTTTTAAGTGAAAACAGTATTTAACAAAAATATTAGAAAAGGTGCACATGTGAAATAGAAAGTGAAGTTGATGTTCATTCTCTCAGTGCTAAGTTACACATATCCATCAAACCATACACTTAAACTCTGCTTGAGATACAAAAATTTAAAGAGCCACCAAAATGAGTGCACATTGTGAAGGGAAGGAAGAGACAAAAAGGAAAAGAAGGTGCTTTTCAAGTGCTGGCAATAAACAATGTTGAAAGCCGGGGACCACACATCTGCTGCTTTGAGACCAGGTTCCACACAAATCCACACCACACCCAACTAACAACTGGGACCTCACCCTGACTTAAAAATCTTTGTAAACTCTTTCAAGCTGTCACAGCTCTCAGTGTCGTGTATTGTGGGTACGAGTGGTAGCCCCACATTTTCTGTTCCAATCTACAACAAAAAGTCCTAATTTCTGAAGGAACAAAATTAGGGTTGCAAATTAAAACTGTGTTGTGGAATAGTTGGAGAAAAGGTAAAAGCAGCAGTTTCTACTTTACTTTAAGACAGTAGGCTACATCAGTGGGCACAGATTTCACAGGATGAATTACAGACAGTTTTGAATGATCTTGCAGAAAATGTTACTAAAATCCTAGGCATAAAATGTCCAACCAATCCAACACCTTCACCTTTCTTCAGCAGATATGAGTAACAAACTGAACACCAAAGATTACCTCTAATATTGCTGATACCAATAACTACTTATAGCATACGATCCTGAGAGAAGGCGATCCTGCTCACTTCTCATGCTTTTAACATACGGATTCACTAACTCCACAGAACATTATCCAAACAGTTGTGTGTGGCTGGTTTATCTAACTGAATGGGCTTGCAGACAGCCAGCAAAGCAAATGGGGGAGGCCCATGGACCTGTGAGGATGCAGTGAGAAGAGATCCCCTCCCCTGAGCAACAGCAACCTACTCCATCAGTTTAGTTGTGCAAGAAACTGCTGTTTAGAGTTCACATGAAAAGTACTTTACTCCTATATCTAAGTGTGATGCTAGTTCACTGTACCACATACCTAGAAATACGTTTATGTAGCTGTGGATGCTGACCATGAAACACTTCTATTCCTCCAGATAGCCAGGGAAAATCCACTTCTACTCCTATACATACTTCATGTATTCTTCCTCCAAATTCTACAGGAACACAAAGCAAAATACTACAACTCCATCTAGGCAAAATATTTTAACTTAAAAAAATGATGTATTTCAATTTGTCTGCCTTAAGACCAAGTTAGTGTACTGTCACAGAGACTGAGGAAAAGGCTGTGTTCTCCATTTTACTACCAATAAAATTAGAAAAAAAATTAAAACCACTGAAACAATCCTGCTCTTCTCATTGAAGGAGGGTATTTCCAATGGCATGGGATCACATGGCTCCAATATGCCTGGAGCATCACCCCTGGGAACTACATGTGGTGGGGACTCAGGCATGGGTCCACCCCTGTAGCCCTGTGCTGCTGCAAAGCGAGGTAAGGCAGAGTCGAAAGATCAGCAGCTTCCCAGATCCTCTCAGCTTTGCCTATACTACAGTAGTCACAATACACAAGCTCGTATTCTTTCTCCTGGTGGCTTTCCTGATTAAGTCAGTCACTAGCACTAAGCTGGTCAGCAGTGTCTAAAGTGGTACTGACTGCAGACACTACCCACAAAAAAACACACATTACTACTTCTGAAGCCTTTTTCTTTTTCTTAACATCTGCAATGTCTATAGACTACTTTTTGTTCAATCAAAAATAAATTACATAGAAAATAGTTACTCTGCAGATGTACAGTCACACAGGTAGACTCAGGGTCAAGTTTCACAGCTCTACTAAAGTGCACAGAGATGCACGAAGGTTAATTTGGCTCCTAATTTAGGTCTAACAGAAATAAAGTTGGTATGCCTGAATGATAGGAAAAAACACATAAGAATTAAAAAACAAAAAATCAAGTCCTCAGCACAATTTAACTATGCTGCGACATCCTTGATAGAGGCCCAGAAACCTGGCAAGGTAAAGGTGGTGTTCTGCCATTACTTAAAATAGCATCATTGTTTTCCCATGGAAGAGCCCTGACAAAGTTCATGGAAATTGCACCTCAGAATAGAACAGATGCAGAAAGATGAGAGGTCCAGAAAGATGTAAAGTATTAAACCTGACAACCTACAAATACATGATTTGAAAAAAGAAGCTGAGGCTTTTCTTAGATCACCCACAAAACTGAACAAGGAAGTGTGACTAAAACCTTAACTGGGAGACAATATCCAAACTATTTCCCTCCCCACCCCTATTGCAAGGATGTTATAGCACTTTTTGGCTTGCTCTGTCTCAGAAGGCACTACTGCTGCCACTTACTGAGACTTAACAAAAAAGTGCTCAAAACTACAGTACCTTTGATGTGTAGGGTATTTCCTATTACAAATGGAATACAAGTCAATTCCTGCTCATACAGATAGCCCAGAACTGACTGCCAAATTTGATTTTAGGAAAGAACTGGCCCTCCCTGAAAGACTCAAGTTCACAGGGCCAAAAACTTGCCTTCTTTTAAGGTACTGATAAAAATCAGTTGTAAGCAGACAGTATGTTCAGCTTTGATTGTGTGCTGTTGGAAAACAAATGTTTATTAAGCATCCATTCCTTTCATGGATTGTTTTCAATAAGGAACTGTATTTTGAGGGATGAGTCTATCATTTATTACAGTCAATGTAACAGTTCCTGTTAGCCTCCTCATCCTTCAAATCTGCTACCATGGGAATTAAATCTCTCTCTTGTGGTTGTCAGCTACATGTTGGCAAAAGAAAGCGTTAAAAACTTCTATTAAATATATTACATATTAAAAAAATACACAGACAATTGTATAATTAGCTGTAAATAGAAATTAAATACCAGTGAAAATATCCCGGGACAATCTGATGTGCTTTGAAGAGGCTGACTTTGAGTAATACGCCTTTCCTGAACAGAAAGTGAGGCTTAATTTCAATGCAAACATGGGGTTTTTTTAGCTTAAGAAACCATTCTGCTGTCACGTTGAACCATTCAGGAATTCATTGTCTGCAGAGAATCTAAGCTTAAACCACAAAAAAAATTCTAATTTTTGGAGGATCTCAGTTCAAAAGGAGATCTCAGTTCTTCTAATGATAATACTGAAGGTATAGTGCTGTGTAAAACTGAAGAAGCTGTTCTTCAGATAAGACACAACGACAGATTGAAAATATAATTTTAGTATTTTGCAGTTCCAGCTAGAATCTAAAGTTTTAAAACAAGTTTGCTCATATTTGGAGCACTTAGAAGACTCCCCTCATCACTCTTCTATCTTTTTCTAACTCCAATTAAATAATAAAAAGAACAAAAAAAAATTTCCTTTTATATCAGCCTTTTCTTAGACTACAGAGATGCTGGCATTCACTCAATGGCTTAAGTACATTTTTAGCATCTAAATATACCTTGCATAGGCAGGTGAATTTAACATTTTGAGCTTGAGTGCGCTATTTAGAATAGTTTGGAGAAATTTAGGGTTGTTAAGTATTTAGGTTTGGTGAAGGTCAGTAACTTTTATGCATGGTCTTTTCTGCTTTATAGTTGTAAAGGCAGCGAGACATGGACACAGGACTACAAAAACATTTTCATTTTATGATAGAGCTATTATAAGGCACTTGTGATAAGCATGTCTGAGTGAAGGTCAGCAGGGACAGCTACACGAATGTTTCCCTGCTGCCATGCTTATAACTTCAGTAGCTTGCGTGAAATGTGCTGTGAGGCTTAATGATCTAAGCTTAATTTCAAATTTTGGTATTTTCAACACATTTCCTGTGGGATTTTCAAAATCCTCATTCTTCTCCTTGTAGTGTTCATTCTGCTGTCTGGAAAGGTTTCCTGTGAGATGGTGGCACCAGGTGGGAAGGTAGCGTGCCAGGCAGTTCAAATCCATCCAGTTTAATCTTGATGAGATGTTTTGCTAATGCAAACTCTTCATCATCCAACATCCCATCACCATCACAGTCTGCAAGTTTCCAGATCTTCCCCAAGACGCTATTGGGTAGTTTAGAAGTCACCATCTCCTTCTTTGCACTAATCCCAGATATTTTGCCATTGATTGGTGACAGAGTGTAGAAAATCTCATCATAAGCAGGTTTATCTTTGGCAACAACCCATTCCTCTTCATCAGCTCCTTCCTTAGCACCTTCCCCGTATCCATGGCCAAAAGGTCCTGCCATGGTGCCATCAAATGCTCCACCATGTACCATCTCTGTGGGCATATTGCTCTCTTCCTGTCTGATTAGGTTCATCAGGGAGGCAATTTTGTTGGCCAGCATGTTATCCACAGTTTCAATTAGCTTTGGTTTCAAAGAATGAAATTTAGTGAAGTCACAATTCTCCAGCAGCTCCTGTGAATGACACAGAGAAAGTAGTCAAAAATTATTCCAATACACGGAAAAGTTTAAAGAATGAGCTTCAAATTAAAATAATCAAGTAATAATTTGATTAAAAGAAGTATCTTTTGAAGCTGTTTCTATACCTGAAACTCCTCTTGAAGGAGAAACAAAAGTGACACGTATGTACCACACAACAAATATATTTGATCAAACACACTAAGACAATTTTTCAACAGTGTATGAGTTTGTCTACTAAATTACATTTAGAATACAATTTTCGAAATGCAGTGGGAAAAACCACAGCAGTTGATGAATGTTACCCAGCAACTTTCCATTTGATGATTTTCTTCCAAACGTCAAAGAAAGCATGCATGTAAGTCCTCAGTCCTGCTAGCACTTATACAGTCAAACGTTTGCAGGATTGATCTGATCTGATACATTAAACTTTTTGGGTGTGGTTAGGTCAGGAAGAAGTCTTTACCAATAAAGAAAAGCTGAGTTGGAATAAGAGCAGCAGTGTTTTACAGCAGTGCTGCCAGAACTCGTAAAATCAGGTGGTCCCTGAACAACTTGTGGAGTTTTCATCCTATTAACCTCAGTGAGATGTTTACCTAGGTGATATGTACTATTCCAACAGAAGTGCAAAAATGTTTTACACCAGAGCATTGGAAAATTAAAAATGCTTTAGGCAATTATTAAATTATTTCTACATGCAAAATGCTTGCCAGGAGGAGAAAGTTACAATGGAAACTGTTAAAAAACGCCAAACACCACCACCACCACCTCCACCTTCCATAAAATGACGTTAAACTGCTTTAACAAATCCCATCTATCACCTCACAGAGCTGCTCCTATACATAACAAAATGATAATGACATGAACCCAAGAAACCTGGAGCACAGGGTAAAAACAGTCAACCAACAACTCTGTGTATGAATGTCACCTGAACAATCACTTGATTCACATAACCTGACCAGAATAAATTTATGTTGTGCAATAAATCTCAGGAAGCAAAGGTCAACTTGCTATCTGTTTTGGCACAATTTTTTTTTTTCATACAATTTTGCTCCCTCACAATTTTGCTCCTCATTACAGAAGTGACTTGATCTCTCCTGTACATATTTGCTGCCATCTGCTGCTGATGCTTAACTGACATGCACTGTAAGTTTGACAGAGTTTCATTCAAATTTTGTTTCAATATTCAGATCTCTCATTCTCTCATCTTGCATTACAAACAAAAGCAGCAAGGGAAAAAAGGGTCAACTTTTGCCACAAAATGCCCTTTCAAAGTCTAACTCATGAAACCCTTCCAACAATCCTGCCTGTGAAAAGTTAGCTGAAATACATCTTGCGCTTCATCTATGATTTGCTATATCATGCCAATAGTTAATTCCCAGGTTAAATATGTTAGTTAATAAAAGAAACTTGTGCCTCCCTATAGATAATCAGCCAATGATCATTCTTGATGATTAGCTGTGCAAGTGTACCACATATACTGTCAGAATGATACATCTGGAAAACATCCTCCATCACACTCATGACTAGACCATGGTCAGAGAAAACTGCAGGCTCCTGATCTCTTGCTCTTCAGCTTCCAAGCTGAACTATCCTCTAATTCAAAGGCCATTTAAGAAGTCTATGATCTGAGATCAAAAAATTGCCAGTTGAGGCTTGAGGAATAAATCTGAAATCACTGCTAACACAACATTAGTTGTTTTTCCCTAGGATACCTTCTGAACAATTCATCTCAAATCAGAAAACAGAAATAAATAGGCAAGACAGTGCCTGAAAGCTGGTTGAAAGGCTACAGGAAGTCCAAAAGAGGAAGAAACAAAAGGTATTTAAAAATCAGTTGTGAGTATAAACCAAGAACTTCTCTCTCTCTCTCTTTCATAGAATCCAATCAACAGGACAGGAAAAAAGCAAAAGACTATTTTCAGAAGCAACAGGTTTTAAGCTGGACTTTTCAAGTAACGCATTGCCTTTATTACTCACTGGGAAACAGTACCAGTAAAAACAGCAACAGAGTAGAGTAAAAATGAACTTATGACTAAGAATATCTTCACCTACACAAATATTTGATACCACTACAAAAATGATAAATATAACCACATTTAGGATTCAGATCAAGAAGTCCCTTAACCTGTGAGTGTTCACTGCCATTTTATTTGCACAAAGTCTTTAGTACTATCTGCCACAAGGGACCAAGTACTGAGGAAAAAGACAGGTCAGATTCCTTATTCCTTATTTTCATATTCTTTATGTAGTCCTGTATAAGTGAACGCACATTAAGAAACTTACCTCTTTTTTTTTGGTCTGTACCACTTCCTAGTTATTCTAACCACGTATCAGTCAAATGACTGTCACTTCAACTGCTCTACTGCTGAAGACCCTAAGCTGTAACGCTGAGGTACTCTGTTCTACCTTTTCCAATTTGGCAATGCTACTAAAAAGTTAAGAGTTATTTCAGTGGAATGGTAATCTACCATTTTACCTGCATTTTTTTGACTTCAGGGAAGTCGCCTGCTGAGATATGGTGTTCCCTTTGCAGCTGGATGTAGATCTCTGGCAATTTGTTGATCAGCTCCTTCTTCTTGTTCTCTTTTCCAAATACAGAGGGCATCTCTTTTTTCAGATAGCTGATGATATAAGCATGAACCTAAAAGGAAGCAAAACTGAAATCAAAACGACTGTTTACCCGACACTTAACAGTGGCGTTCCTCACCTTGGTCATTGAAAGAAACAGAAATATGTTTCCCTAAGGAGACGATATTATCAACTACTGTTTCTGGAACATCGTGTTTACTTGAACAGTTAGCTATCAGCTAGTTATTATTAGCTTTTGCAGCTTTCAGCATTCCTTTGAGGGGCAGAGAGAAAGGAAACACATTTCAAAGAAATACAGACGCACACTTGCAGTCTTAAGGAGAAGCCTGGTACAGCATTCTATGAGTACCAACAGCAAGAGAAAAAGCAAGACCTCAAACCCCACGTCCTGACACTATACACAGAGCTCCTGCCATACTGGTCCACCTGTATGATTTGTAACTCACTTGCCTCACCAACCACTGTAGGAATCAATGGGATATTTCCTCCAGTAAGGCTAAGTGGCAGGGCTATCTATCTGAAGTGATACTGCATTCCTACCCATTTCCTCACAGAAAAGTGAGTACCTATAGTCCATATTGATGCAGCCACCCATGCAGATGACAGAGCAGCCAGTGCCAATAGGAACAGCATGCCACGGCTGCCTTGCAAAGCCCTAGGGAGAGAAGTGCAGCCTGTCCAGCTTACAAGGAAAGACATTAATTTAGGATGACAAGTCTTTAAACACATCAATTCTTGCATTGCCATCAAAATATCCATCCTGCCCACGCCACCGTCCTTATACCTTTATTCTGAACCATTCATGTCTTCCCCCTTGCCACTGCCCCATCACCTTTCCTCACCAAAAGGATCTGCTTGGCCACAGAGCAAGTGATTAGGTCCAGAACAGAAACAGTGGTTGTACTTCCTAACTGAGGTGAGTTCACTTATCTAGCTCATCGTGTGGACATTGATACTCATTTTGCACACAAGAGGGAAGGCACCAGGGCAGCCTTCGTTTAGAAGCAATGCATGGCTATCACAACTTGATGTTATCAAACTGCTGTCCTAAGCTCTGACCTGGCCAGGACCACGGCAGACAAATGACCTCCACAACAGGATGTCTTTACAGAACTCAGGTCCTTGCTCATTTAAAAAGAATGCAGCTGTCCACAAAACAGAAGTGACTTAGAATTTTCACACACACAGAAAAAAAGAGTTAAAAATTAGGTATGTCTATCAAAGTGCTGAGCAATAAACAGGTGAAATTTTGAAGACTGGGGGAAGACAAACTGCCATTAAAAAGCATCAGTAAAAGAAGCGATTGCTTCGGTGTTGTGTAAGTATAATACTTAATACCTACCAAACCCTGACAGAATGCATATTATAGCATTCTACATACACCTTACACAATCTGCACAAGGCAATTGCTTTTCCATTCATTTCCTTACTTACTAAGGAGGAAACTGGAGCAAAAAATCTTTGCTTTTAAAAGAAAAATGATGTAGCCAATTTTTCTGTGCACAACTTTAAGTTCACAACTTTCACACAACAACACTTCCTTATATATAAAATGAGTGTATGCATTTTAATGGCAAATAAGTTTACATTTCTGTAGAGGAGAAAAAAACCCCAGCACAAAGAAGCATAAATCCATGAAATTTTCTAACAGTATAGATATGAGCATTTCTCCGGAATTACAGAATGGATTCAATAAGGGTATTTTTAAGAGCATTTATAAATAATTGTAAGTAATTTTACGGATCTAACATCTAAAATAACATTTCTGTCAAGCCCAGAAAAAGATGTTTATAATTCACAAGCACTAACAGTTTCACAGGCATATTCTAAGTGGCCTAAGGTTTGCCAGTATGCACATGTGTTTCTTGTAGATAAGAACAGTCCCCATCTTCAAAATGGGATAGTGAGTCATAGGACTTAGGGGAAAAAAAAAAAAAAAAAAAAAAAGAGAAAAGAAGCCTAATACCCAAATTTGACAGTATGTTAAGACTTTGCTTTTGTTTCCAGTTACTGTAAATGCTTCAGAAGACATTAAGAACAGGGTAGCACAGAAATAGGGTAAAATCAATCCCCAATGCAATGCTGTAAAAAGCAATTTTTGACTGTCAGTACTTTGAGACCAGTTTGGAAGGCAGAAAAATTACACTGGGTTACATTGCTGCTTTCCTGCGGATAAACAGTTTATTCCCCTTCCGTGACTGTCTAACATATCCCTAAGAGCACTGTGTTTTGTATTTATCTTTATTAATTTTTATTTTACGTTTCATAGAAATATCTAAAAAATTATTCAACTGACATGCCTTCAATGCTGAAATGACTGTAACAAATGAAAACAAAATGCTGCCAACATTTACAAAACAGATTGGATTGAGGTTGCTCTGGGATCAGAGCAACTTTTAACACATCATTGTGATTTTAAGTGGAACTTCCAAAGAAGCAACTTCTATAGGGTGCCCTAAAGCTAGGCCACAAAAATACCCCCAAACAAAAAGCCCCCACTCCTCTACCCCCTCCAACCCCAAAAATTAACCCCACCAAAAGACCCCCAAAAGACTAACTTCATATTCAGAAAGTTAAATAAGCCAACACAGGAAGTGGTACATATCCCCAAACAACTACTCATGTACTGATGGAATTGCAAGTGCTCTTCATTTTTTATTAGAAGTTCACATTAAAATGTGTTTCAAGGAAAATGCATTTTGTTTGACAACTGCACAGGAAATTAGAGTTCCTGTCTGCTACCAATAGCTTTCTGCCTAAGTGACCATACTTTCCTTGAAAAAGTGACAATTCAATCCATTTGCTAAAAAGACACAGTTTATAGCAAGAGAAAAATTGGGAAGGGTGAGAAAGGACACACTGAGAGCAGCAGAGACTGTTCGTTCAATTTTGTTTTCTTATCTTTTCTTACCTTTGCAAGTCTTGCCCTTTTAATGAGATCATTGAGCTTCCTCACAGCAGCCTTCTGTGGGAGACTCTGGATATCCTTGAAAAGATCCTGTGCCTCGGCCTCAAAGAGTCTTCGATTGTCTGTGTTTCGGAGAGGATGGGCCCAGAAGGAGCCAATGTAGACCCGCAGGACCTCTGGCGTGTCGATCACCTTTCCCAGCGACCACATGAGTGCACCGTAGACCCTCATCAGCTGCTGGGTGTCCACTTGGTCTGCCTTATTAAGCACCACTCGAATCTTGTCATCCTGGCCCCGGAACGACTTAATGGCCTCTGAAAACTCATCAGATATATCCAGTTTATGGGCATCAAAAAGGAGGATGATTCTGTCGACCCTTTCAGCAAACCACTGGAGGACTTGGCAGAAGTCATAGCCTGAAGGAAGAACACACTGTTATAGTCTTACCATTCAGGAAAGTGAACCTTGGAGAACACAGGGCTGGGGATAGAGAACAAGAGGATAATAGCCTCTGCCTGGGGGCAAAAAGGACATTGATCACTCAGAGGGCAATATCTGTGGACAATGAGGCCAGGACAACTGTATCCTACATTTCCTTAGAGCAGTCTCACTACTTGTTTTTATCACCTTTTGCTTTTATCACTGCTCTTCTATGGACCTTGCCACCCATCTGCCACCATAGTCACTATCTTTTGTGCTGATGTGAGTTATCATCTCACAGTCACATTTGCCTCTTCCCTGGAGTCTGGTTCCAGCACCCAAGCTGAACAGGACTGCGGGGCTCTGATCACAAGCTCTCTTCATCACTGCTAATATTGGTCACTTCTGTACCATCACCTATCTGAATTAACAAGGAAAATGGTGCAGGTGCAGAATTCCAGTGCAAGTCAGCAACCAGAAATATTTGGATTTTAAAACCATTTTCAAACTCATCTCTCCTTACCTTGCAACACTTGCTGTTATATTTGCCACAGCAGACTCAAAAGTACCATTTACAAGTAACATGACTGCACTGCTGATGGCTTTGAGGGCATGGCAGGTTAGAACATGAGCAGTGACCTTTCTGATCACCTGAAACAAGCTTTATCATGTTCTAAAGGAAAGCCTATTCATAGCACCTGTCTAAATGCTTTTACAGGTTCAGCTGGTACCTAATCCACACAACAAACAGTATTCAGGAACTCCTTATTCAGAAGTGACACATCTAATCCACAGAGTCACCACTGGTGATGTGGCTTTGGGCTTGGCATGGATGTGACTCATCCAGTATGAGTAAGGAACGGCAATGTACTGGGAGCTGAAATCCCACCCCTCCTCTTCCTCTCAGAAACCAAATCGGACCTGAAAGCGGGAGCAGTCAAAATTCAAGGACTGATGTAGAGTAATCCACACAGAATCAATGGTTTTGCTCCTAGCAGCACATATTTAAATGCCAACAGCAAAGAAAGCTCAGTTACCACCACCAAGCCCTCCACGGTGTCTTTGGTTATTTCCCAGCTGTGCAAGGTAAGTCTTTAAACCTCCAATCCTCGAGCCAAGAAAACCCAATTAGACTACTCATACAAGAAACAAACACTTCATGCACTTGGTCCAGATACAAGCAAAAGACCCTTCACCACTCTTCATTCTCCCTAGCATCTCTTAACCAGTGTAAATAAAAGGGTGTAGGAGGGAACATTGTAAAGTTGCTTAGCTTTTCTTAATGCTGGTTCGGTCAAGTCATTATTCATTACACCTTCAAGTCACTGGTCTTCAACAGGGAAGCCACAAGCAAATCAGCTGGTTGTTTGTTTGGTTGGGTTTTTTGTTTTCTTTTCCAGTAGAACTTGACTGGTGCCAACATCAAGAAAAGCAGACATACATGAATGTAACAGGAAAAAAGCCCTCCAGATTTGTCATGGAACATGATTGTGAATGTTTAGCAACACAGGAAATAACTCAGTCTTAAACCTTTTGTTTAAAAATTACAAATAGCTTATGTAATTAAATCCAGAAATTCTAGTTAAAACTAAGAAAATATCCCCGATTACCTGTATTACCTGCCCCGCCCCTTAAAAAAACAAAAAAAAAAGTCATAGAACTCCACTAAAAATCCAGCAGAGACACATCAAACTGAAAGGAGGGGGCTGTGTTAAAAAGCTGATAATGCTGCTCTGGGGCTTTCATAAATTCCTTCCTGTTACCAATTCCTGAAGGGCTGAGTGTGAGACACAAGGTGAGGGGGCAAGGAGGAAAGCTGCACAGAATATCTCTGGAAGAGAACTCTTCTCATTTTACCCTAAGAATCTAATCAAAATCAGCATGAGTAATTTATAAAAATTTAGCAAGAAAGAAAGGGGTAAGTAAGACCTCCAATATCATTTGCATGTCACAGTGTAGTTGCAACAGGGCGCTAATACTGAGCTACAAAACAGCCTGTTCCGATTTCACTCAAATAAAAGGAAATATGGTTGAAATTAAATAAAATTTCAAATTGAAGCAAGTTAAATTTTACTAAGTTTTACACAAATAGCTGTCTAAGAAAAAAAAAGTTGACTTAAAAGTTGAGTTACCTAAGCATATGAGTTACCACCACACACTTGGATTGTGAACTGAAAAAACAAATGTACAGCCAACAAGTGTATAATCAAACGAATTTATTTTAAATGTCCATTAAATATTAATGAAGCATTTGCTTTGAGAAAGAATGGTCTGCTTGTTGAAAATGGCTAAGAAAGACCTAAAAAAAATCTGAAAAATATACTAATTTCAATGAAAATTTGTCGTCAGAAGTGAACCTCATTTATCTACAGATTCAGCAGTTTTACATTAGAGTGTATCTGAACTACAGTGAAGTAATATATGGTTAAGTATTTCCATACATGTGTATGGATTCAGGCTTTCCAAGTTGAGCAGTACTAGGTCAACACTGATCAGGCTGGAAAACATGACCAAAAATGTTTTGGTGCTGATATTTCTCAGCGTCTTGTTGCTCTAACTGGTATTTCTTCAAAGGTTTGTTCCCAACGACTGATTTCAACAACCATACCCAGAGAGAGGACCTATGTGTCACCAGGTGCAACACCTACTTGCAAACGCACATTAGAAAGTCACAAGTCATGCTAGTACCCAGCTAAGGGACACTGCAGCACTGCAGAGCTCTTGAACTCGTCCCAGGCTGTGGGCAGGGAGTGAGCTGGTGCCTCCGACAGAGGCATAGCGGTTGGGCACCTGTAATGGGCTAGGCAGAGACCACATAGGAGAACAAACTGAAACAGTGCAGAAGAGATGGAAAAGTCGGACAGAAGCTGCTTGTGGTTACCTGGCTTGGAAACACTGATCACGAGCTATCATGTGTCAGCAGCACAGAGCAAAGCACCAGCCCTGTGCAGGGCAGCCACCAGCCACCCTCACAGACACAGCCTGCAGCCGTACAGTATGAGCACTGGCCAATGGTCTGTGCCAGTCAGCAACACAGATTTAAACAAGCTGTAGTCTTTCCCTGTGGGCTCAAGGAAAACAATTTCTGACTCGCCCTAATATCTTCTGAAGCTTTTGCAATTCAGAAAGCAATTTGGGAAGCTTGATGGACTCCACTCATCCTCTTTTAGCACCGCCAGGCAGAGTGCTCAGTTCTTCCACCCCTGGGGCTGATGCCACTGGCACCTCTCAGGTGAGTGCTGCAAAGAGGAGCCTCTAGGCTCAGAGAACAGCATCCACTTAACAGATCAGTCAGGTGTGTGCAGGGTGCTGGAGCACTCCCGTCTGCCACTGTTGTTTTTGAACCACACAACCAAGGCTGCAACACAACTTGGACATGAACAAGTGCAGCCTCTCTCCCCTGCCCAATCTGGTGTTCTTCTAACACCACAAATGAGCTTCTATACTTCCCACTCTTTCAAACAGAGCTCAGTCATATATGGGAAGATGAACCTTCTACTACCTGGAGTGCAAGTTTCCAGTTCTATCAATGAAAGCCTGTCTCAATCCAGCACTCTTGGGTAAAAATCTGATTACACTCCTGTTGGTGGACTAATAGGTAGAATGTAGAGTATCTCACTGCAAGGGACAGCCTGACACAAGGCTGCAAATATACTCCACTTTACTTAATCCGTAATGACATTTTCACAAGCAGATGGAATGGACAAAATGAACTGTATTTAAGTAACGCCAGTTTTAAAAAAAGGAAATTAACCAATACCCATTTTCCCCTGAACTCTTTCCCTATACTTTTTGAAACATTTGCCTTCACACCACTCAATCATGAACCAAACACACCCTCCC
This sequence comes from Callaeas wilsoni, assembly GCA_013398955.1. Taxonomy (NCBI): domain Eukaryota; kingdom Metazoa; phylum Chordata; class Aves; order Passeriformes; family Callaeidae; genus Callaeas; species Callaeas wilsoni. Next base: position 187,140 of record VWPU01002319.1, read on the forward strand.
TTCCTAAAAGGGGTTCCTCCCTACATCCTGCCAGACACTAATTTTTCCTTCCAAATCATGCAGACCATACAGACATTTCTGTCCGACAAGGGCGTTGTGAACATCGCCAGTGATGCCGCAGAAGCAGCACAGGGACAGGCATTGTCTGACCAGGGGACAATGCTGGCACACGCCTGCACATTCTCCTCCGGCCACTTACACTGCCCCTGAACTGACAGGCAGGAAGCTTCTGGCACATCCTCCTGCCGACAACAGGAGCGGGAAAGGTGTGTCTTGAGACATCTTTGAATGTTGCCCTCTGTGTATATTTTTGACCCTTTAAGCAGTCAGCTCCTTCATCTGTGGCCTGGATGCTTTCCAGAGTTAAAAATAGAGCATGCTGGGAAATAGTGCATGTGCTCTAATTTTACATTGTTCCTTTACTGTTTTCCTGCATGTTGAAATGAAAGTTAACATTTGAGTCCTCTCTTGGTCTCAGAAGGCTTCAACTTACTCCTAGTGATACCTGTCAAATTTTAATATTGCACAGATGTTACATTCATTCATAGGTAAATAGTTAAGCAGTAGCCAGTGACAAGATGGGAAAAAACACCAACAGCAAAGAGACAAGGTCTTATACCGAGGCTCTGTAATGTTATTCTTCCCTCAAGCATTTTAAATAAGAAAACCTGCAGCTTACCAATGCTAGATACAAGCTATACTTCTAGAAAGCAGAACCCTCTCTGATAGACACATTCAGAGATAGCAGAAAACATCTTGTACAATCCTGCTTACATCTGCACACAGTAACTTGGAAAGTCATCAAAGCAACTCAAACTTCGAAACGTGCTAAATTAGACTTATAGCATAAATATGTTTAAGTAAGACCAACTCCTTCAGGAAGCAGGTCAGACAAACCTTGCTGTGTGCAGCATCGCAGGACAAATCAAGTTTGTGCTCCGCAAAACCACCTATATGCAAACTGCATAAGCAGCCCAAAAGCCATTTACAGGAAATGTATGTGACTATGCAGTATTTCAGCCAAGGGCAAGAGTAGTATTTCCCAATCATAATAGCATGGAATACGTGCATGCAATAAATCCATAGGCACTTGCAGATAACTTCATGTATGCTGATGCCTAAGTATATGAAACCTTTATTTAACCTGCCCTCAAAGCCTGGGACACTGGGAGAACAGTGCTCTAAAGCCAACTCCCAAAACCTCATATATGGTACAACTGCACTGATTAAACCTAACAGCATACAAGAGAATCACACTTTGATAAAAGAACCATGACGAGAGACGCTTTCAAGACAATCTTTACCACGTGGAAAAAAAATTCATGAAATGCAATCTAATCAAGTTAAAGCCTGTGAAACAGGTAAGAGTTTGAGGTAATCACTGGGCTACGTCAAATTAGGTGAAATTCTATCATATCAAAGGGCAGGCCAGCGAGGCTGTAATAACTGATAAGGCACATACCATCAAGACAAGGAGTTTCTGAACAATAAGGGAACAAGAGTCATGTTTTGTTAAATCACAGGAGCAATTCTAGATGGTAGTGAAGAGTCATGGTCCTTCAGGCAACACAGGACTACCAGTGAAACATAACCTGGAGTGAAACACAACTCTTGTCTTGCACTTGGAAGTCTGAGACTTCCACGGCATTACCTTATGGTGTTGAATTTGGTTCCACAATTGCCCACTTTTTCAGTGGCATATTAATATGATACTCCAGTTTTCTGTTTATTTCATGTTCCCTTCCACACCATTACAAAAGTGGCAACAGATACTTGAATGTTGCATTTTCTGTTTGATGACAACATCATTTTCTCTTGATTTAACAAGCAAAGAAAGGGTAAGATGCACCTAGTTTTAACTTGAGGAGGAAAAAGGCAGCTGGAATCCACAATGGAGGAGTAGACCACCGCTGATTTTATCGCACTCTGTAAACTGGGATCTAAACATTTTGTGGGCATTTTACGAGAAGGTTTTTTCAGGACTAAAAATCATTAGTTATACAGTCAATTTTTTCTGTCTAAAATAGGAGTGCCAACATGCAGTATTTGTTTTATCTCTGGTTTCACAACATTCAAGCCTTTGCTTGCAGAGACGTAGAGCTCTCATGCTGTTCGTCTCTACTATTTCACCAACACATCACAGAAAGGAAAAGTCCAGCCCTTTCCCCATGATGAATGCTTTACATGACTATGAGTAATAAAGAGGACAAAACATCACTGAACAAAGAATCCAGAAACATCTGGTAGACCAGTTTACTAAGTAAGCATAATTCAGATTATAGTCCTAAGAAGTTAGTCCCTTATTCTGTGAGTTTATTGTAAAGACTATTGTTGTACAGCTGCTGTATATTGTGCTTGTACCAGGATTTCCTCAAAAAATCCCAGGTGTGATACGTTAAAGAATTGTTTATTTTCTCTGACAGAGACATGAAACACAAGTTTCCATTTCTTAAGCAAAGGTCTGAAAACAGAGGGCAGCATAAGCCACACCCTGCATCACTACCATTTACAGCTCCACAGAAAAGTGACATGCACTCAAATGCAGCTGAAGAATGCAAGGAAGAAAGTTGTTTACATTATACGGTTCTGTTTAAATAGTTTCTCAAGACAGGCTAATGTTTAAAACAGCTTGATAAACAGAGTTCAGATCTCTGCAGAATTTTCATATTACTAAAAATATTCTCATTTGCTCCTCCTCCTTCTACCATTTGACTTCCTCTTTTGACTGAATTACATGACAGCATGACTGAGCAACCTTAAGAAGCAACTTAAGCTGTTGTGCCCACAATAAACCCACCTTATTTATCCTGAACTTCAATAGTAAATGTTAGAGTCATTATTACTTCATGGAAAGTCATTAAAATGATGAAAACAAGGCTTTTTCTCAGGAGTGACAAAGCACTAATTAGTCAACAGACCGTGTAACTGTAGCCATTTGCAGCCACAGCAGCAAGATGACAGAAATACCAACCCTCACCAGCTTTCAAGAGAAAACATTCCAAACCCTACATCCTGCCTTAAAACATGGGTTGTACAGGGCTTGCGGTACGCAAGTATGGGACAGACCACCACACAGTACCACTAAAACAGGCTCCCCAAAGATTAGGATGCTGATCTGTCCAGTAGAGCAGAAAAAATTTAGTGAGCTTGGTTATTGTAAAGCTCTGCAACTCACCTCTGCTGATGCGCTGCTTCTCTCCAGAGAGAATGCCAGGGCTGTCGATGATACTGATGCTCTTCAGGACCTCGTTTGGTAGCTGAGAACACATGAACCTGCAGGAAAGCAGAGAAAAAACCCATTAACAATAGCTCTAGCTCACATATAGATTGCCACTTGAGAGCTCTCCATTATACATCTGATTTTAAAAAGATTCAAAGAACTTTCTGAATACTGACAAACCTCTATGTTTGGCAACCATACATGTTTAAGAAAAAAATATAAGGAGAGCGTCTCAAAAAAGAAAACACAGGGAAACCTTGTAAAACTGTATGCATAAGTGCTGATAAGACTCCAAATTTTGCAAGAGCGGACATCTTGGGCTTTAAATGCAACATTAAAAAAGACTCCATCAAACCACCGTTTTGCTAGGACCAAAATTAGTACACACAAGAGAAAATTCCTCATGTACTCCAGCTTATGTCCAAACTCAAAGACTGAAAAGGAAAGGGGAGCAAGCAGAAAGCCATACTGGCAATATGTTTACGTTCCAGTCCCTGCCACATCTCCCTCTCGCCTGATCTAGCAGTGTTTGAGCGACCCCTACTCCCTAACCCACCACTCTCCTCAGCTGGGGCACCAGTGTATGTCCCACAAACCCAGCCAAAACTATCCCACTGACAGAATCAAGAGTTCAAATTACACACAGTATGCTCTAAACAATAACCTCCTGCCTCTGCAACGGGAGACAAATTCAATGGTGGTTATTACAGGAAAAATAAATAATTCACGAGGAGTCTGAGAGCTGTGCAGAGCACTTGGTGTGTTGCACATGCAAGCTACTCTGATGCTTCTGGGATAGTTCATGACTGAAGAACTTCACTGCCCTTCATCGTAACCTGCCTTTAAGAGATTTGCATAAGAGTTTTATCTTCTTAGCAGGGAGCAGCTGAAGATACTAAGGAGCACCCAGAGTAACCCACCCTCCTCCTGCAAGGCTGCCCCACACAGAGTTAAGCTGCAGCCTCAGGCTCTAAGATGGGGCTGCCCTACATCAACCTACGGCTTCACAAAGCACACTGCCTCAAAAAACAGGGTATCACAGACAGGAAATCGCAGCTGTGCCAAGGCCAAACAAGACCTTTAAGGCCTTGGATGACCTGTGTTAGGAAGAGTTCAGCCAGTCAAATAACAGATACAAAATATAAAGTATGTCAAAATCTAGATGCTATTCCATACAATACAAATAATTCAAAGGAAGTTGGGAAGAAAAGAAGCCCTAACACCTCACTTCACCTTGTTCTTCAAGAGACCTTGTAGCAATGAGCCTTTAACAAAAGCACACAGTGTGCCCTCTTGGATAAAACAGAAATGGCAGCCTCACCTGCGCCTCTTCCTGAAACCCAAGAGGGCATAGGGAAGGAGCAGCCATCTGAGCCTCATAAAACCTTAAGGTATGTAAACATAATGTAAAATGTATTCTTTGTTTTAGTGGGACACCAGGTATAGAAAATACCTCATATCTGAAGCAAACTCTTCCACTAGGGCTAATTTTCTACTAGCTTAAGAAATATTAGTGAAAGAGCAGTGAGATACTATTTGAGAAAAATTACATTATTTGAACTTGCCAAAACCTATGCTTTGCTATGTCAAAGCAAACACATTACGTGGAAGCACAGTGGATGTGCACAAGTGACAAAGAAAATACATTTAATCATGTGAACCATTACAAAAATACATCCATCACTAGTATGTACAGCATGAAGTAGCTTTCATAAATTTGGAAGCGTGAAGACTGAATTTTCATGTATATTTTTTCTTATCACTCTCATTCAACCTTAGAAAGCCCAGTGCTTGTTCAGTATCACCAAGATGTTTCTAGACCCATCTTATGGGAAGAAAGGCACTGTTATGCCAGCTGAACAATACAGCAGTGTCTTGACTCGGGCACCACCCGAACTGGGACAGCTGGAAAAGACCATGCGAGAAAGCACAGAACTACAGGCCTCAGAAATGTAGACACTGCCATCTCTGCAGCAGTCATTAGTGGCAATGGGAGGAGAAAAGTACATGGTAAACACATATGAAATGGAAGGATGAACTCAGAATTAACTGGTAAGTTTTAGAATATGCCCATAAGATAAAGATGACAGATGGGTTAAAAATCTTACCTTAAACTAGTATTTCAGACAACTTAAAACTGTAATGACAGTGGTATTTGAATATGTCTTTTCAACACTGAGAATTATTTCTTAACATACCACTTCATGCAGGCCATTAAAGTGCTGCATCATAAAAAACAGAACTACATAGTATCCACCTGAATGACAAACAGACTTAAAAAAAAGTGTTACAAAAACAGTTGTATGAATGAGATGACTGTAATTGCTTCTGACACATCAGAATAGACCAGGACCATGCATTTCTTCTCAGCAGCACTAATTTATTTACATGCTTTTCTGGTATAACGCAGTATTCTTCCCTCACCAGCATCCAAGGGCACACTAGGTCCTGCCCCCCTTCCCTTTCCTCCCCAACTTTTCTTGAAAGTATACAGGAGAAATAACAGATTAATAGAAGAACACCTCTCACAAGCAGTGAGATACAGGGGACAATTAGAAGGGGTCATAGAAAAAGACGAAAGCAAGGTAACATCAATAAATTAATGCAGCTAATTATTAAGTACAAGCCTTGATTGTGATACCGTGTTCTTGTTTGCTTCATTTTTTCCATTACCTCAGTCCCTGTTTCCTGTCATTTGGATTGTTACACTTGGATGAAAAGGGCACCCAACTTAATAGCCTAAGTATTCATAGCCTTAAGTTCCTCTATATAACAAAACACTAGGATTGGGAAATCATTTAAAAAATAAAAAGGGGAGGGAGGAGGGAATGGGATGGGACAGGGTGGGGGAGAAGTAGAGAAAAGTCTATTAAGGCAGGAGTGAAAAATGTAATATTGGATAAAAAGAACTGTCAGCACAGCAAATGAGAGAAGGCAAAGTAAAATATGTAGTATGATTACAGGTAACCTGGTAGGAACTCAAGGATACTGAAGCCTAAGACAATTTCATCTAAGTGAAGTCATAAGGAGAAAGCAGTTGGTAAGTTCTGAAAAATGTTAGGGAAAGATAAGCACCTAGATGTCTGCTGAATAACTGAGGAGTAAGTGTGACTGTTGGGGAAGATAAGGGTGCTCACAGCACTTCAGTATAACAATACCACAGTCACCAAAAGAGCTGGAATAATTTCGTCAGCTCCTTTGAAAGTATATCTTTTTAGTCAGCCAATAATCTTGCTTGCATAACAGTCGGAACCTGACAGAACTAGTTAGACGATTCAGGCAAAAAATTACATGGCCACTCATCCAAACAAACACATACTATTATTAAATGTTCTGTGCAAATATTTGAATATGATGCAAAATACAATTTACAGTATATTAATTTTTTGTAGAGAGAGCACAACGGTGAGGAAAGGGAGGAACAGAACAGTGATCTGGAAGACAGAATTTAGCCAATCATCTCAAAATTGTTATTTAAAATGGGACTTGACCACAGCCTCCCACAGCACATATTCTTATCTCTGCAAAGCGATAGCCAAGCCAATTGTAAGCAGCTATAAACTTTCTTCTTTGAATAAGCACAGCAAGAGATAAAACTGTACATGATGAACTTTTAACACGCAAGCCAGTATTTATCGGCCAAACAGGAAAGTTTATTGTTAAAAAGAACCAATTTAGACTAATTGGCTTGCAAAGTGAGGCCTCCGTGTCAAGCTACCATCAAATACAGGAAGAAAACAAGGTGATTGCTCAGACAATACAAATGGAGTTATTGGTAACTAACTTTCAACTGGAAATATTTAGCATGCTACTTAAGTTTACTATCAAAATATTCACAGCCCCTGAACAACTTCCCATTTTACAAACACACAGCAGAAGCTAACACTATCTCCCTGGTCTATGGAACTACCTGAACACCAGGTAGCTGATATTAAACATTTACCAGCTTGAGCTTTTATTTTATCAATGGGGCACATTCAAATATTTTCCATTCTTGTAGGTCTTTTTACATGTCCCAGCAATTCACGATTTTAAATAGCTATACCAAGATATCCAGTGAAATCAGTGGAAAGAAACAAGACAGCATCAAAGCGAAAATATTTGTTTCCTTTTTTTTTGAATGGCAGTTTTTAAGAATAGTACTAACCTAACTTTCACTGAGTGGAATTTTTGCATAAACTGATCCCGAGTTCCACCTGGCATCATGTCTCACAAACAAGTCATCCAGTGGATCATTTCTACAGTTTTCTGTGAAATGGTTTTAACAACTATTTTCTATTCAGATAACCTAATATCTCTATGCTAATGCCACCCTACCTAGAACTGCCTTTTTTTATTTAATTCACCTGAACTGCCACCACTCTTGCTTGTATTTGAATTTTTATTCCATGCTGTTCAAAACAGAACATGCCAAAATTTGAACATAATCATCAGAAGACAGAAAGCAAGATGATTTTACCTGTTCAGGAAAGCATTTCCAAAGCGGCTGAGTTTCCGGAATGGCTTCTTAGGATCAACAACCAGGGCATTTCCAGGAACATTTCCTTCTGTTTCTCCATACATCACAGCAATAAAGGAATCTGTGGTAGGCTCTGGACCAATCCGCATGCCTGGAAAGTCTTGTTCGAGCAGGTATCTAGACATGGAGAATACGTAAATGTATTTATACATAATAGCTATATTTATACAAAAATATTCCGAAAGAATGAACGATTGGGATCCATGGCAAAAGCAAATAACTACAATTTGCTTGAAAATTCCCAAGGATATGCACATACTATAAGAATAAGATTACATTTTCCTTCATTTCATTATTTCTGTTAACTGGGGAAGGAGGAAGAGAATTGAATTCGTTTTTCACAACATCTAGGTAAAAGGATCAAGTAAATCCCTTTACAAAGACAGTGTGGAAAGCACTCCCTCAACTGCAGCACCTCAACCATTTAAGTGGGTGCTTCTACCAATGATCTGAGTGCTGCAGTTTACACTACAAGACATGGCTGCTTTTCTGAGTGTTTTCAAGCCTGCACCAGTGCTGCTGGTACAAAAAGGGAACGGTTTGAAATTGCATGTGAGCAGATTCAGTTGGCTGGCAGATATAACCCTTTAATCAACTTGGTATGATCTCACTAACTCATCCTGTCAGAGGCAGAGAGAACCATTATGAGACAGTAAATTTATATCTGCTTGGGAGTGAGGAAATTGTTTTTTCCTTTTGACCTGTGTATCAAAAAGCAATTGTTAACTAAGTCAGATCCGCAGAACTTGAGGCCTAACAGCAATGTACTTCCAAAAGGCACCAAGTCAGGTAGTGCTATACCACCAGAAACCATCTTGCACCTCCCTTTGAGCAGTGCACTGACAGAAGACACAGACAGCACATAGTCGGAGGACCAAGCGTTGACTTTCCAGACAACAAGGTCTGAAATTAATTAAGTGCGTATTTAAATATTAAAACTTAATGAAACCAGGGCAGTTATTTTCATAAAAAGCCTGTCTGCATCCCTTCACGGATGTCAAGTGTGACATAAAAGCAGCCCCAAGTCCTTCGAGCAAGCCTCCCCCCAGCCCACATTCTATGACAACTGCCAGCATTCACAGAGACACAGACAACCCTGCTTAACTTTAAAGTATGAGTGTCATTGTCCTCAGTCACAACAGCATCATCCTGGCACTCAAGACTAAAACAAAGAGTTTTCAATGTCACCCTGCAGTTCTTAAAAAAACCCGAAACAACACCATAATTTTAATCAACCACAATTTAACTATTTACATAATCAAAACTGGATTCCCATGAGAATTCTTCTTCAGGCACAGGTGGTGGTCCTGCATACAATGACAGCATTAGTTATGTTTTAGTGCATCTATATTAACACTGCTCTTTTAAAAAAGGTTTATTCTGGACTTAATCCAACAGTGCTATGCCTATTCTACTATAATTTCCTAAATCAATACTGATTTGAGAGGACTTGCTGGCTGCTTTTGCTGCAAATAACATTTTACATAGTACCTATACTTGGTGAACAATCTCTGTCTTTACATAAAGTACCCAAGCATTCACAAACTTTATTGATCAGTACAGATAAGCTGAATTTAAGTAACTAAATACATGTTACATATTTCAAAGACTGTTTTCCACTAGCCTCAGCAAACTGGCTCCAATTAGCTCAACCTACAATCAGGAAGCATGGAACACATGGTGGGATCTGAATGTAGGAGCAGACACCTCCAGGGTAACAGGATAATTGCCATCTACCATAAGCTCATAAATTATGGAATGATTATGGACATTCAGTGGTGACAGTCTTTTAGATGCCTAAAAAAGTAATCTCACTGCCTGCTCATGAATTTGCTGCACAAGAAACACTTGCAAAATTTAAAGAGTTACAAGTATGGAGTACCTTTCAGGATTTCCAACATCTGCATTTGCTGCTTTGAACTCGATAGTGCAAATTGAGCTTGGCTGCTTATCGAAATGACTAAACCAGAATAAAGTGCTACTGAACTGTAATGATATTCCCAAGTTAATGTCAAAAAGGCAGCTTTAAAAAACAGGCTTTTATAACGATAACAATCCAGGAAGGCAAGACCTCCTTCCAAATACCAAGCCCCACCCAACAGTCACAATGCTCTGCCTGGTACAACTATTCAACGGACACAGGAATCACTTTGCCGCACAGGTATTTTCCATTAAGATTGGCTCACAATTGCACATCAAGAATTAGTACAGACTAAAATAAACCTGTTCTTGAGCACTGGCTGTGCTCAAGTCTGATGGGTTTGGCTGGGACAATAACTACTGTGTGGCTGTTTTAGATCTGTGCTGAAAAGTGTTGACAGTACAGGGATGTCTTCATTACCGCTGAGCAGCACTTACACAGAATCAAGGCCTTTTCTGCTTCTCACCCCACCCCACCAGCAAGTGGCTGGGGGTGAACAAAGAGTTAAGAGGGGACACAGCTGGGACAGCTGATCCCGACTGACCCAAGGGATATCCTGTACCATATGGCACTGTGCATAGCATATAAAGCTAGGGCAAGAAGGAAGAAGGAGACACTTGGAATGATAGCATTTTCTCTTCCCAAGTCACTGTTATGTATGATTGAACCCTGCTTTCCTGGGAATACCTGCCTGCCCATGGACAGTAGTGAATGAATTCCTTGCTTTGCCTTGCCTGTGATGCTTTCACTGCACCTACTAAACTGTCTTTATCTCAAGCCATGAGTTTTCTCACTTCTACCATTCTGATTCTCTCCCCCATCTTGCTGTGCAGGGTGTGAGAGGCTGTGCAGTGCTTGGTTGCAAGCTGGAGTTGAGGGGTGGCCTAAGCCACAACACGCTATACCACACTTCTCAGCATGAAAAATCAATTTTGCTTACCCACACAAAAGGTAAGAGCAGTCTTCTGTAAACTGAAAAGCTGACAATGTTTCTGTACCAAATGCTGCATTAGCACAGGAAAATACCTGGATTTTCAACCTCTGCAACTACATGCTCTTCTCAGGAATTTTCAGCAGAGAAGGAGTCCAAAAAGGCTCACAGGAAGAATGCTTAAAAATAGCCAATGCCCCAAAGACAGTCTAGATCAAACAACAGACATCCTGTTGATTCTTCTTTGTTTTTACCTGGGCTATAACCTTTCGGCTTTGCCAAAAAACAATCATCTATGTTCCTCTGCAAGATGTATAGCCAGACTATGGGAAACTAGTTTACAAAGTTCCAGAGATAGAAAAGATTACTCCCAGTTGCAGATACTGATTAGCATCTGAAGTCTAAATGCATTAGCTAGGCCACACAAATGCACAAATGCAAGTGAGCTGGACAGAGCAGCACTGAACAGGGATACCCTGTGATGCACTGGCAGATAAACTCATGGCTCCTTTATAGGGCTGCTCACCTCCATACTACATACTGCACCAAATATTCCACCTCTTTTTAAAACACAGCAAAACTAGCAGATGTTTGCTTTAGTGTAAGAATCCTGCTCTAAACAACTCAAAGCTTTCATGTAGAGCTAGTGAAGAAGTTACAGCTTTCACCCAAAGAAATTAAGAGGAACCTTCCTCCCACTTCACCCCCAAAGAAACAGATGCAGCTGCACAAGTGATTGCACCTACTTGCAGACTCCAGACACTATGCATACAAAAGGCTGCTTTCACAGAAGCCAGCTCTGGCTGAGTTAAATAGCAGGAAGTTTACAATTTTTAACCTCTGAGCAATACCTGTGAGCAAAGTAAAAGCACAGGCTGGCAATCTGAGGAATTTACTTCTGGTTTGTCTCATGTTGATAAGTTCTTTAAAAAAAATCAGCCTCCTACACTTTTAAAATAGAAAAATAAATGACAAGTTTAACATTATTAGACAAAAAGTTTAAATAACTGTTAGAAGGAAAGAAACTACCTACTTGCATTGACTTCCTTCTCTCTCTTTTTCATACAGTACAATTCTCCTCTCCTGTCCCTCCTTTCCCCAGTTTTTTTCTAAAACAGGCATGAGAAATTGAGACAATTACAGAAGCTGCAAGGCCAAGCAGCTCACATGTAAGATAACAACTGGCTCTCACCATACTCGCACTTCACTAAACACCATCGGACAAGCATCAACATTTGGATATATTTCTTCGAATTGTCAGCATTGTCAAATTCTTGAATAAAACTATCACCACACTACACCTTAGACAGCAAAACTGACTGGTTTCACTGCATTGTTCCAAGTGCCAAAGCGGATAAACAGCATTGAGTGAAAAAACATAAGAGCTGTTAGAAACCTGGAAGTGTTTGTTTGCATATCTTAATCCTCAGGGACATTTAGTCACTGGTAGATCAGTGTTTTCCATAAAGACTCAATGGAAGGAACTGGGTGGATATGGATGTGTCAGAGGTATGAAAATGTGAAGTTCTCACGATAACGTCTCAATCAAAGTAAATCCCAAATGAATATTTGACAGCTAAACAGAATTGTTACGTTTACACATAAACCCAATAGTAAACACTTAGATAAACCTAATAAGCCCTCCTGACTATGAAGTGGAGAAATGTGAACAGAAAGTAGTTTTAATTAAGATTTAAAATAACATTTGCTTATTAAAAGGTTTGCAGGAATAAAGCCCCTTTAGCGCTACTTCATTCTTAGCAAAACTGTCTACAACAAAGAGAGAATTATAACAATCTTGAGAGGGAATGACATTTTTCCATGGGAGATTCAGCCTACGGGGGGGAAATTTAATTCTGGCTGACCTGGACACTACAGTATTTTCCCATGTCTTCTTCTAAGTCTTGCATGCAGCATACAAGAAATTATCTTTTTTTGCCTTTCTTTTTCTCCTCTAAATTGGATTGTGAGTAACAGTCACTGTGACACTATTGACTGAGTTGCTGCCCATCGTCAATGGAGCATTTTTTCCATGCTGATTCAGCCAATTATTATCTTTGTTATAGAGAACATTGAGGTAATGAACGTTGATCATAGTGAGATCCTTTAGAAGCAATAACAGATATTCTGCTACTGATTTGGGCTCAACAGTCAATGTCTGTCTTCTCCAATACCTTGTACAAGATTAAACTGCTCTGCAAGCTACCTAAAATGAGGACAGGAGAAAGGGGTAAGAGGGTAAGGAGAAGGGCACACCACAGTAGAAGCCATCTCCTGCATCAAGTCAGATATTTTAATAACACACATGAGAAACCATCTTTGAAAACTTCATCTCTCTCAAAATTGTCTGGGTATCTTCATCTGGCACCGACAAATGCTAAAAAAAAAGCTGGGAAGAGCTGTAATAAATTATAGGTCTTTTCTCATTCAGACTGTACATTAGTATCAGTCAACTCTTTTGCTCAGCATTTTACTGTTACACTGATAACAAGTTACTCACAAAGCAACAATAGCAAAAATACAGGTAAGGCACTGCAAGGAATAACTAATGTTTCTGAGCACAATACTGACTTGTACTTCAGTCAAATATGGGCAGCTATAAAAGACAGAAAAGCTGAATGTCCATAAATCAAGAACCTGTGTTCTCAACCAAGGCAAACTCTTACAGGAGGGGAGACACGGAGTTTTCTATGAACTGCAAATAGCAGAACAACTCTGCTGACAGACAGGACAAGTTCTGGTATGCACATATTTGTGATCATTCTGCCTTCCTCTGTAGTACCCATGCTCTCCCCATCCCTTGTCCGTAAGCCAAGTAACAACACTTATCTGGAAATAGATACAGACTAATAAGGCAAGTGTAATTTTAAAGAAGAAAGTGAATGAGTATGCCTAGAGAAATGTTAGAAAAATCCAAATCAACCACCCCCCCTCACACACCACCTTGTGACTGTCTGTGGAGATCCTGAAACTAAGTTTCTTTTCTTTTAATTACAGTCCAATTTCTATTTTTAAAATATTCCTCTGAGCAACACCTCTTTATGTGTTTGCAGGAATTCGGTAATAATCAGTAAAGAAACCATGTTCAACTTCAGGCTTTCAATTAGCTAGTTGTAAAACCAGAAAAGACACATGATTAGTTCTGTAAACATCTGAAAAGCTCTCAGGTGATTAAAGGTAAACATTGCTCTTCAATGGAGAGGGGAGGTAGGTATTTTGCACTGCAAGAAGAAAACAGCATTATGGCAAGGCCGCCTGTAATCTTTGGAACTGAAAGACAAATACTCATAAATTTTACAGAAGGATATAATGAACTTCAGATATAAGCAGGTCAAAATGCAAACCAAGTGTGCACTCAGGGTCTTTTGCAGAGTTAGGCAAAACCTTAGACTGATTTGTAAGTGGTATGTGAGAGGAAAACTCAAACACATACAAACTATTCACAGATTCATAATATTGTGCTTACCCAAGATATGCTTCAGCTTCCTAAAAATGAATTACTAAGAAACTCAGAAACAAGGAATAGAGGAAAGAGAGAAAATACTGTAACAGGAACAACACTGCTAAGATGCCTTAGTAGTGATACTGCTGCTTCAATGTAATTGATCAAAATAAAGGCACATGGAAGGGAAGACTTTCCAGATACCACGGGGTTTTTTTGCCCAAAACTCTTGTCATGTTACTCTTCTATGATCGCATCCGCTCTGTGCATTAAGCTATTTTTGGGAAAGAAAGAGGGGGAGATAAGGTTAAATGATCCCTCATGGCCGGTGCAGTTATACCGTTTTAACGCGAAGCCCCCGCTTTTCCTTTGAAACAACTTAGAGATTAAAAGAACAAAGAGGAAGTAGACAATGATGTTGCGCTTTCTCAGTGTATTCTTGAACAGGAAGCAAGCGGCGAGCTACAGAGCGTGTAACAGGGTCGGGAGCGGCACCGTTCTCGACACGGCACGGGGGCTCTCGGTAAGCCCCGCTCGCGGGGAGGGCGGCCGGCCGCGGGCAGGCGCCAGCCCTGCCACTCCGCTGCGGGGCCGCCCCGCCGCCTGTCACCGGCACGGCGCTGCCCGGCCCCGGCTCGCACCCAGCGGGGCAGCGCTGTCCCGCACGGGCGGGCTCGCCGCGGGGTGCGCCGCCAGAGCGTGGGAGGGATTTACCGCAGGCAGCAACACCCCGGGCAGGAGGCGAGCGCGGATGACCGAGCGGCCGGCGGGGGCGAGGCGCGCAGGGCGCCGGGCGGCGCTCCCCGAGCGGGGCCGCGGGAGCAGGGGCCGCGCACGCCGGGGGTCACCTACCGGATGAAGGTGGTCTTGCCGGTGCTGTACTGCCCCACCAGCAGCACCATGGGCTTGTTCTCGAAGTCGGCCTCCTCCAGGGCGGGCGAGTGGAACTCATGGAAGCGGTAGTGCTCCTCCAGCGGCAGCAGCTTGCGGAGGTAGAGATCCCGCAGCCCACCGGTCACCGTCTGCACCACGTCGGTGCCGCCGCCGCGCTCCCGCCCGCCGCCCTGCTTCCCCAGCCAGCTGAACATCCCGCCGCCGCCGCGCTGCCGTCCCGTCCCGCCGCACTGCCACTGCCGCCGCCGCCGCCGC